>JARBDR010000633.1:290000-326328 GCA_029721355.1 Tegillarca granosa
GACACTTGATCTTACCTCCCTGCTAGTCATAATTTAAAAAAGTGACGATGTTTTTATTTGACTAAAAAAACGTGAATTTTTTACAGTAGTCGATTAACAGAATATTAATATACAGATATGGTTAAATAACATGGATATTGTTAAGAACTGGTGATAAACTCACTGTATAATAGTAATATACATAAAACCCAATTCTGTGGTGTCAGGTTTTCGCGTGTGACCCTGACATAAGAAAGGAATCTATTTAAAGATGCCTATAAAACGTGAGACCTATTTGTACACTCTTGCCTAAAACCGGAAGTCAGCAGATCGTTGTTTACATTGTTTTTCGTGTTTTCTTACCGATTTTTAAGAAACATTATTTAAGCCTCATAATTATATTTTCGTCGCATTCGTTTATTTTTGTCATATTTACAAACGTAAAGGTGAAATAAGTTTGCACCTTTTGAACAATTTTATCTGAGTACTTTCGATTTGTCTTTGATTGGCCTCTTGACCCCGATGCTTCAATAAGGAAGAGCTCACTTGCATATAAGAGTTAATCCGAATATTTCCCTGCGATACCTATAGCAACCCGATAATTTTAAAAATCCCATTTCCTTCAGGGGAGCATTAAAAATAAACACGTAATTCAGCTCTTGGATGCATGCGTACGATTTATTAGGCAAGAATAGATATTGACAGAGATCTGTCAACAGGCGATCATAAAAGGGGGCAAAGTGTGACGTCATCAAAATAAAGTCAATCTTTAAATACAGGAAAATGCCAAGTTCTCTTTCGATTCTCGAATTCATTTCTGACTTAATCAATTTTAGTCAATGGACAATTTATCATGGAAATTTGTCATGTAAAAGCCGCCTAAATTTGGGTTATCTGCCCTTATTCAACTTCAATTTTTAAGACCAGAAAGTTGAATTCTGTAATGGACTTGAAAACGAGTGTGATAGCTATAATCGAGAAAGCTTTGCTTTGCCGAATAAAAATACAAGTTGGCTTCAATTATTATTAAATTTCAGCTTTCAGATATCTCTAGCAAATACCCTGTAGTGACGTGATTTTTTTCTTTTAAAAGGTTCGCCATCCTGACTCAATATATTTAAAATTTAAACAGATATAAGAAGGTTTCGTTTGATTATCTACAAAAAAAATTAACTTATCCAATTTTATACCTACCGAAAAGGCATATACTAATGACAAACGCTAATATCGACAGATCAAAAATTACTTTTATAATAATTGTACAATACCACTGTATTATAAACGCCAAACAACCTGAAACATTTAGACAAAGATGTTAAACAATATATGGAAAACGTCAGAACTTTATCACCAATAACAGTGATATAATGGCAATATATGATAGTTATAGAACAAGTCCAGAGTCATTAAGGGATAAATCTTAATACAATGAAAAATTTACACCAGGTTTAGAAAAATTGTCAAGTAAAAACAGAAACCGTTATGACCGAATGATTAAGAGTGTTAGCTTTTATTCAATAATATCTTTAGTCACCAACTCCCGGTGAAAAAAGAAAATTTGTAAGTTCTCCTGCCATTGGTTGTGGGGGTTTTATAGTACTTCACTATTGTTAACTTGAAGAAAAACACTATTTCAATTCATATATTTTACACTCCACACTATATAAGACAATATACGTTCTGTTCATAAAACATATAGATCTAGAATCAACAGAATTTGGAATCTTGCGAGGAAAAATACACCAAGAAAATAATATGAATGAAAAATCTTCAAAACTCTGATTTCACTTTTTGTTTGTCACTATGGGGAAAACAAAACAAGTATGTATTTAATCATTATTTCAGCTTTTTGAAACAAAAATTATACATTATTCTTCAAGCGACTTATAGCATTTAAATAGTTAGGAGGAATAATAGTAATGATTTCCTTGTTTTCTGAGAGCTAAAACCTTACGATCTTATTGCGTGCAAGTACACGACAGACTGTAATATAAGATTGTATATCTCATGCATATACGTGCTTTTTCTTCACTTATGGGAATATGTAACATTACTCTCTTCGCCAATAGCCGAAACATTGCTGGTTCGATTTAAACAAAATTGCAACAACAACATATTTTAGTGGCTACTTATTTTTTAAGGTAGAGTTGAAATCGTCAATTTGCTTGTTAAAGATCGGCGATTGCTCTAAGCACATCTGTTTGCTCTATTATTTAAGAATGACCATTTTGATAATGAGTAAGTGAATGAATATGACTTTAAAGGATACTGAGAATAATGTGTCTCATTTAAATATCAAATATACCACATTAACAATAAATAAACTATTGCGTTAAAAAGTTTTTTTTATCAATGACATAGGTCTTTACTCTATAAATAATATATATATACTATATAACCGTACCAGCTCTTTTTCTTCTAAAAAATATAATCCCATAACTGATGACAATCAAAACAAAAGAAATTGGAAAGGTTACTGCGAAACAGATAGAAATACTGCAATCTAAAAATAATTAAAGAATTTCTAAACCAAAGAGACCTGTGAAAAGTTAAAGTAAAAACAATTAATTACGTCACACAATAAATACTCTTTCTTAAATTCAAAATTTAATTAACAAAACATTACTTTTTCGTAAGATGTATAATATTTATATATAACATATGTCTTTAAATAATTATTATAAGTAGAAATAGGAATAGAAATAGAACTTGTATTTATAAGTTAGTCCTTCCAAATTTCCTTAACTTCTGGACATTTTTCCATTGCTAACTCTTTTATACTCAATGGCTCCATTATGCGTCTATTTTCTTCTCTAGTTTGATATTTATACCAATTGCTAGTATTGCAACGTAATAACGGTTGTTGTTTGAAATCATATTTACTTTTCTGTTGGCAACTACTTTCTTAAATTTCTATCTTAAAGGAAAGCAAAATAACCACTGATTGTAAAAGCATTGAACCACACGAATGGAACTTATTTTGTCAATCTAAATTTAAAGGTTTTAAAATGTGTTGTTTTCTATTTTTTCATTTTATTCTATTTTTGTTGGAGATCTTCAAGCAAGTATATTTGACAAACAAATATCAGTGTGTTTCCAACTGTATTTGAATAGTCTTAGTCAAACTAGTAAATTAATGTTCTATCTGCCTTTTAATCGTCATTTTATCTCTATACTGAACATTAAACATGGTTTAATATGTCACTGATTTCGTTTAAGATATTTATTTGGTTTGACACTTATTCACTCACCATAAAAATATATCTCTAATGGTGAACTTTCAATCACTGTTGTTGGATAGCCTTCTATACCGCATGTACATGTCAGTTGTCCCTCACCTTTAAAATTACCATAATGATTCTGATTTTGTTTGATAACACCTGTGTAATTTTTGAATGTTGTATTTTTTGTGCCAGTCTCGTGTTGGTCACAGTCTGATGTAACATTTATCATATTCTCGGCTTTTGAAGTCTGAAATTAAAAAATATTTTTGCTAAATTGGTACGGTATTAAGGAAATTTTTCAAACACGAGTTTTGCAGTAAAAAGATTTATTAATAAATATATTTGCACTAAAATAGATTTTTAAACTGAACTCGCCATCTCAAATTTGAGAAAAAGACAACGCTGTATTAGCCAAATGAAAACTTTTGTTTTTAACTTGTTTGTTTTTAATTGAGCACAATAATTTATGACATAGGAAAGTCTTTGTACTTTCAATTTTACTATTATTAATTTAAGCCTTATTTTTGAGAATTTAATATATATACACTGTCAATACACTTTATTTCGTGAGTCAAAATTTCGTGGGACAAAAAATTTAAATATTCCGACAGCTCCGGAATTCCCTTATCCTTATGAATAAATAAAATTTATGGTATCTACAAAAGAAGCAATTGTAAAAAAGCAACTGAATTGTGAAAAGTTTGATAGATAAAAATCTTTGTCACTGTAGTTTATTGAAAATTTTATAAAAATTGAACACATATTTTTACTAACTTTGCTAAATTAAATCAAAACAGGAATGGTTTTCACATTAACACAAAAAACAACAAAATAAATAGAATGTCGTGCAATTGGAATAATTTTTTTTTTTTTTTTTTGATAATTACATGAAGCGCATTCTTTAAAGTACACAATTTAAAACGTAATGAATCACATTACCAATACAAACGTTACCATTTTGACAGGTAACTTCCTAAATATGATTTTTTTTTCAACAAAAATATTTCTTATTGACAAGAAAACATGATTAGGATTTCAATCAAGTTTGATTTTAGATTTAAATTGCATAACTGAAATTCCATACTTTTTTATTTAAACAAACATGCCGACTTCGACTTTATTTCATTAAAGTATGAATGTCATAGTGTTTAGTTCAATTAAATAATCAATTATATAAGTTTACCTATGAATACACACAAAATGCCTCCTACCGCGAACATATTATTAAGTGTCCTAAGGTAATACATATAATCAAACACCATTGATGGTCAGATTCAAGTTAAAAAATTTGTTAATAACAATTTTAAAATTTTTAATGTTTATGGGATTTACATTTTGTCACAAATGCAAGTCTGCACTTGTGAGAGAGAAATTATTCTACTGATTTACTTTTACATTACAAGTTTTGGTAAGGGATTATTTCTCACTATTGTTGAAAGTAAGTAATACTACCAAACTTTATGTAAACCAAACTTTCAATGAACGAGGGTACCAATAGGATCGAATTCAGAAAACACATTCTAAGGCAGTCTAATAAATGTAAATTATATGATAAATGTAATAGGCAATGCTATGGTGTGTGGTACTATTGTAGAGTATTCTTTTAAACCCAACGATCTGATATTTGTCAATTTTTCTCATTTTTATCAAAACAAAATTAGGTTCAAAATTACTGAAGGAATTCATAAAATAAATAATTTATTGTTACTGGAATATGTTTTTGTTATTGTAATCTCATGACACACAAATAGATTCATTTTCTTAACATTTCCAATCGTGAAAGAAATTTTCTACCGGGCAAGTATTTCACTATGATAAAGGTCAGTAGAATGTCGTAAAACTGATCATAGATCGATATCTTTTTATTTCAAATTAAAATATGATTTATTTTTTTCTACTATCCCAATCAATTTCTTCCAGCAATTATACTACCCATATTGAGCCTAGCTATCGGTCAGATCATTCCATTTTCCGTTTAAATCTTGAGTTAACACAATTCAAAAAAGGAAATGGTTTATTGTTCAGACAAGGATTCGAAACAGATGGAGGAATTTGCATTACAGAAGCATTACAAGTATTTAACAAAATGAAAAATGATAAGAGCCCAGGTTCCGATAGTTTCACAGTAGCATTTTTTAAAGTTTTTTGGGTAGATTTGGGGGCTTTTATCGTCAGATCTTTGAATTTTGGGTATGAAATCGGGAAACTATCTATTACACAAAAAAAGAGTTATTATTTGTATATCAAAAGAGGGAAAACCAAAACAATTTCTTAACAATTGGAGACCTATATCGCTTTTAAACGTCGTTTATAAAATCGGTTCGGGTGTAATAGCAAATAGATGAAAACCTTATTTAGAAACAAGAGGCCCATGGGCCTTAACACTCACCTGAAGATATTGTCCAATACTGTATGCAAAGTGCAATAGACAACATATTAAGAAGAGAAACTTTAAAAGTTTTCTAAAGTTAAGAACTCCCACAAAACTTAATCAGAAATATATCCACTCATATTTCATTTATAAGTAGCTTAAATAATATGCATGAAGTAACTGTAGTGCAATGAATAATTTCCAAATCATTTATCGATTTCAGTATACTTTTGCAGCTATGTCCTTGCCGTTTGAACATTAATGATCTCGAACCATGTATGATTGTCATGTCAATACCTACAATATTTTAATATACACGCTTACGCATGAAATTAATACCTTTCAAAATAATTAATAATTTTAGTATTCCTATGTTGATATAACCTTGACCTTTGAACATATAGCCTTAAACCAAATATCAAAATGGTCAATGTCACAATACCTACAATATTCTAATATACATGCCTTTAAAAAAAGTTAACAGTTTTCAACAGAATTACAATCTAAGTCTTTTTTTGCAACTGTGACCTTTACCTTTAAACAAATGACCTTGAACCATATATCAAAATAATCGTCATGTCAATACCTACAATATTCTAATTTACATGCCTATACAAATTAATATATTTAACAAGATTATTAGCAATTTAATTCTTTTTTTGCAACTGTGACCTTGACCTTTCAACATTTGACCTTGAACCATATATCAAAATGATCATCATGTCACCCTACAATATTCAGGTGAACTAAAAATCATTGAAAAAGATCAAACTGCTGGGTTCTTGTCAGGAAGGTATATTGGGAATATTAGATTTATTTATGATATTATGCAATACACCGAGAACAAAATATTCCAGGTCTATTACTGCTCTTGGATTTTGAAAAAGCTTTGGATCCCATTTCTTTGTCTTACTTGGATAAAGTTTTAACATTTTTAAATTTTAGTATTTCCATCAGAAACTGGGTAAAAACATTTAATAAAAATATTAAATCGGCTGTGAATCAAGGGGAAATTTATCGAATTTTTTAACATTGGAAGAGGATGCAGACAAAGTGACCCACTATCTCCTTATTTATTTTTGCTTTGTGCTGAAATCTTGGCAGAGAAAATAAGAAATAATTAAAACTGGCTCTCAAGACAACTTGGATCCGTAGACTGATTCAAACTTCAAGGCAAATGGACCAACATAATAATTTCTCAAGTTAATTTTGATAACATGTTTAAGGTTTGGGAAACATAAAAATATAAAAGTTTGGAAAAATTCAGCATTTTATAAAAACCTGTATTCTAAAGGCATTATGTAAATTATATAATTAATAATAGAATAATTTTCTTTGTTGTGGAGAACTTAATACTAATTTCCAATGTGATATAAACGTCATAAACATTTAACTATTTATCCCTAATAAATGCCACAAAACAAATGCTAAAGCAAATTAATTGCCAAAAACTGAAAAAATAGTTCATTATCAATTTATTCCCAATAACATCCAAAAACTGTTAAAAAGTAAATGTAGATCGAAAGATATGTATAACATATTAAAAAACAACTCATGTAAACCAGCTTCAAGATTGAAATGGTAAAAAATTGTAGGAAGGAACGAGTGTAAGAACGTCAAATGTAAAAATCACGTTACATGTAAAAAGGAGAAAATTTGACGTTAAAGCTGCATTAAGTTTTCCAAAGTAAAAATTAAAAAGGTGCTATTCTAATAAATGATGTTCCTAATGAACAATGTTACATTTGGTTCAACGATAAAAGCTCGAATTAATAAAGAAATTACAGTATTTACCCCAGCGAGATGCAGCATTTGGGATCTAATATTAGAACATGGTTACGTCATCAAAACCCGGATCATTTAAACTCAACTTTAAAAATGTTGAATTACGATAAATTAAACACAGAACTTCGTTAAATTTGTCATTTGTGACTTAGTAAGGGATAAATAACACAATTTCAAATATATCTGGATATTAATGAAGGACAATTAATGCAATGCGTCATGTTTCACTTTCGATTCTAGGCTTTTCCGTACATCCATGCGCATGCTCAAAGCTCATAATTACCATCGTAGAACACTGAGCAAACCGGTCAGAGGATTCTGTTTATTAACAGCTAAAAGAAATGAAATTTTAGAAAATTAATGTCACCGAGCTTGGTTAGAGGTATCTACTTTTAAAAAAAATATATTTATAGAAAATCAAAAAAAATTCAGAAAATTGGTAAACTTAATGCAGCTTTAAATGTAAAAACAACTTACTCTAAATGTAAACAAGAGGTCTATGGGCCTTGACGCTCACCTGAGGAAATGCCCAAAAATTTGCAAAGATCTTTATTACAAAAACCTTACAAATTTCCTCAAAATTGGAAATCAGGCAATAATTGATCAGAAATATCTAGTCGCATTTTATTTATGAATAGCATATATTCATGATTAAATAGTACAAGGAACAATAACCAAATAATGATTATGATCTTTGAACATATGAACTTGAACCTTACATCAAAATGGTCGTAACATTTAAACTTACATTATTCTTATATACATGCTTGTACGAAAAAGTTAATGGTCTTCAAGATAATTTACAATTTCAGTCTTCTTCTACAGCTATGAGCTTGACCTTTGAACATATGACTCTGAACCATATATCAAATTTGATCGTCATATCAATACTTACAATATTCTAATATACATGCCTTTATAAAAAGTTAACAGTTTTCAAGACAATTCACAATTTCAGTACACGTATGCAGCTATGACCTTCACCTTTCAACATATGACCTTGAACTATATATCAAAGTGATTGTAAAATCATTACTTTCAATATTCTAATAAACATGCTTATACAAAAAGCTTATAAGTTTAAGCTAATGCACAATTTTAGTATTTATAAGCAGAAAAAAAGATTTCAGGGGCAACAACTCCTACATGGATTGTCATAAAGTTACGAAACTTTGTACCTTTTTAAATATTTGTCATGCTGAACATTTTAACAATATTTTGAATTCTTATATCTCTTAACATTTGCAACAACATTGCCTAAAACTTTATAGTAACAAATTAGGTCATGACCTTGATTTGTGACGTTGACCCTATTTTAAAAGTCATTTAAAGTAAAAGTTAAAACTGAAAACCTTATGACATTATCTGTTCAATAGTCAAGTTATAAGAATTTGAAGCCATTTTACGAAATTTTTAAAATTCAACGCAAAAACGCGTTACCATTTTTCGACCAAATTTCATGAAATCAACAAACAATAGGCTTAAGTCCCTAGAAAAGCCAAATATCACATCAGATTTTTTTCTGCCATCATCGGTTTCGGAGAAGAAACTTTTTTCGATCCCTAGGTCACCTAGATCTAGTTTTGGTAGCCATAGCAACATCATTAACAAATCTGAATTGCAATGGCCCATATATGCTTCTGACCAAGTACCAATGAATTCTGTTCAGCAGTTTTGGAGAAGAAGTCGAAAATAAGTGTTAACGACGCACACACACACGCACGCATACTCGAACACACGAAAGGACGTATACACGCCGCACCATTCCATAACCTTTCGTTCAGGTGATTTAAAAATGCAGATTTTTAACGTAAAATGTGAAAACAAAAAAGTGATAAATGTAAATCATAAACAATGCTCACATTAGCATAAATCTGCATTACGCATTAGATGTTTCCAATGAAAAACAAAAACCAAAGTAATGGAAGCGTTAATCAGCACCTATGTGTGGTTTCTTAAGATGTAATAAATGTTTACGGGATTTATATTAAACAAGAGGCCCAATAGGGCATCATGTTTTATGAAAAGTGACAATCAAATATTATTTAGAACAAGAGGTCTAGTGGGCTTTAATGGTCATTCGAGAATTTCAGAACTGTGTTTTATGCATATAATTGAAGCAGACATGGTCTTGAAATTAGTAATGGAGGAAAAGTTAGCAAAGATGTTGTGTAAGCAAGTCAATGAATAATCATTGTGGACAAAAATAAGAACGGTTAACACATCATTATTTATGAAATATTGTTTATTATTATGCATATTTAGGACATATAAAACATCTGAGCATTCTTTTTGTAACTGAAAAAATTGAATATACATTGTGTACTAGATCTTGTATTACAAACCATGTTCATATGGAATAGAAAAGTTACATGACATTGATTCAACAACTGTCACAATTTAGTGCCTTGTATAGAAAAATGCATACTTTAAATGTGATACTTCCTGCATTTAGTGAACAGAACATTGGATTTAATATTTATAACTAAATATATCAAGCCATAGCCAATGTTTCACTTCAGGGGTACAGCAAGAATTCTACGGAATTAGATTTGCTGCTTGGAAAGCTTTTTATGGTGCGGAAAATATATTTTCAAGAAGATATAATTTGCTAAAAATCCATCTTGTTCGAATCTGTATTCAGAATTTCAAAAAGGAACATTTACCTTTGCAATCATAATCTTGGATGTCAAGCTGGATCGCCTGGAACAAACTTTAGTCTACCCAAACTAAGACCCTTCCACTCCAAATACGGTTCAAGATGGCCCAGTGGTTTCAGAGGAGAAGATTTTCAAAGAACTGATATTACATCTCATTTGCATAATTCCTAAAAACTGGGTCAACGAAAAATGTCTCAGCAAAACATGGTATTTATGTTGAATGCCCCGCTATCTACTCTCTACATTTCACATTTGAACAAAACCGTTAAAAATGACTCAACAATGGTTATTTATGTGTTTTTGCGATTAATAATAACAGTGGCCATCTTGGATGTCAGGCGGGATCGTCTGGTAAAAACTACCCCACTTAAGGACCTTCCACACCAAATATAGTTCCAGTAGGCCTAGTGGTTTCAGAGGAGAAGATTTTCAAAGAATTGATTAAATATTACACCTTATTTGCATAATTCTTAAAAATCGGGTCAACGAAAAATTTCTCAGGAAAACCAGTTATATATGTTAAATGCCCCGCTATCTACTCTCTACATTTCAAATTTGAACTATAACCGTTAAAAATTACTCAACAATGGCTATTTATGTGTTTTTGCTATATTAGTAACAGCGGCCATCTTGGATGTCAGGAAGGTTGCCTTGTATATTCTTTGGTATACCCCAACTAAGAAACTTCCACACCGATTTTGGTCCCAAATGACCCAGTGGTTTCAATGCAGAAGATTAAAGTTTACGCACGCACGTATGGGCGCACGGACGCACGGATGCACGCAAAACAATGCTATAAGCTCAGCTGGCAATAGCCAGTTGAGCTTAAAAAAACATTGAAAAATCATCACACATTGATATAATCAGCTAAGTTAATTTTAAGGTATTTGAGTCACTTTACGACAAAAAAAGTTTTATCAGTCCTTTATTGAGTGCATGTGGCTCTGTATGGCAAATGTGGACTGAAGCCATCTTTATAATTCTGACACATTGTTACTTATGCCGAAATCTAACCCACGTTGATCGAGAGAGAGAGAGAGAGAGAGAGAGAGAGAGAGAGAGAGAGAGTAAAATTCGATCAGTGGTAGATTTTACATTTATTTTACTGATTGGATACATTTTGTAAAAAAAAATCTCTAAAACTTTCCACCCGATGCGGTATTTGAATCGGAAACCCTAGTCACCAGGGTTCACAACGTGTTAGAGTAAACAGCTTATTTTTAACAATTTATAACAGAACTTTAGAATAGAACATACCGACACAAACATGCCTCTGACAAAGTTCAATAAAACCCAACAGACAGTTTAAGAGGAGATTTAGAACAAGATGGACAACACATTACGCATGCATGAACTCTCGCTAGGCGAGGTGAAAAACTCACAAGGCCTCTGACCAAATGAGCAAAATATAGTAGGTAGTTCATATTTAATGGTTGTCGTTAAAGAAACAATACATCAGTCAACATACCTAAGTGTGCCAAGGAGAACTTGGTTATTGATGAAAATAACATTTGTGGTGCAACATTTAAATATTTATTTATTTCATTGTTTCTTTATTTATTTATTTATTTGTTAATTAATTAATTTATTTATTTATTTATTATTACGATTATTATTATCATTATTATACTGTTGTCCGTCCGTATTTCCGTCCGTCCGGAATATTTTGTTCCCGGATGATAACTTTAAAAAGTCTTCAACCAAATGATTTCATATTAATATGCAAAGTTTATGGTCACGAAAAAAAGGTTCTTTTCGATTTCAGTATTTTCTCATTTATCGTTCAAGAGTTTTGGCCCTTTTTCAGTTATTCTGAAGTTTTACCTATTTCCGGACATAACTCCGGAACCAGTTTGCCAGTTGATTTCATATTGATGTAGAAAGCTTATGGTCATAACAAGAAGGTTCTTTACAATTTTGGAAGATTTTCCATTTATCGTTCATGAGTTATTCCCCTTTTTCTGTTTTGAAGTTTTACCCGGTCCGCGAATTCACTTCATATTTATACACAATGCTTATGGTCCAGTAAGAAAGGTTCCTTTTACCCATGAAATTTGGGTTATCGTCTAGAAATGGGTTAAACTTCAGAATAACAGAAAAAGCTAATTATATTATAACAATTTATGTATGTACATATATATATATATATAAAACACAAATACCAGTTAAATTTTGATGTGCCAGATGTGCACATTTCGGAAATTCATTCCTAATCAGTGACACCAAGACCAAAAAGTTTGATACATAAAAACATAAGCCAAACAGTTGAAAATAATGAATCTAAAGTTCCAAAATTATATAAATCCAAATCCAGCTAAGGAATGCTGTGCATGAGGGAACAAACCTTAGTTTTAAATAAATTTCAAAATTTAAGACAGCTGAAAATTTTGCTAAATGGTACATTTTTGTATATTATATCTGCGGGCGGTTTCCTGAGAGTGTTGCGGGGGTATAGTTATCATTTTGATTACCAGTCTAGTTATTATTATTATTATTATTATTATTATTATTATTATTAAGATGCCATAGTATGATATAGCGAAAGTATTTTGCGCGATTTAATATACGGAATTAATAAGCATTGCATCGTTGTCCATTTGTATAATAGATTCACGTCTTTTCATCCGTATGTTTGTTTAAGAGGACGATGTTGTTTGAATGATTATATAAAACATGTGTTATATATTTTAGTTTGTAGTATTCCGTGGATTGGATACCGATTTCACATTTTAAACTTTTATTAAGGAGCCTTTAAATAAAAAAAGATCATTTGTTAAATTGTGATTAAATTCAATATACATCGATATTTTGCCTGTATATAAAAAAAACCTCCATATTTTTTTATTATTTGCAAATTTGGTGAATTATGTAACTGTGTATTTAAGCGTTTGACGTTAACCACAATTCACAATTGACTAGTTTAATTTAATTAAGCTCTTCTTAGCCAAAAATTTGAGGTGAGCTATTGTCATGAGTTCCGAGTCCCGTGTCCGTTTTTCGGACTTTTTAAACTTTTTACATCTTTATCTTTTCCTTAAGAACTTATAAACAGAATTTGATGAAACTTGGCAAAAATGTTTCTCACATAGTTCTTTCCTTTTTCCGAGTGTTTTTCCTTTGGTACTGTTTCATCAACAAATAAGCCGCCATGTTTTTGATATGCTAAATTTTAAGAATTTCCTTCCAAGAACCGCTTAATGAATTCTAACCATACTCCATCGATATGTTCCTGTTGATGTTCTTCTTAACACGTACGGAGCATCCTTATATTAAAATTCACTTGTAAAATTTTCTGAACAGGGCTTTTTTTTGTTTTAATTATACAGAACTAAAGCTACGGGTGGAGTCACAACATGGCATTTTGTGTGAGGCGTTTACCGTTGAAAACCTATAAAACCCATAATTGTTTTTTTTTTTTTTTTTTTTTTTTTTTTTTTTTCGTCTTTAATGTTTTTTCCTCTGATCATTTTGCATTAAAAGAGACAGATTGTTGATAATATCGACAATTATCATCATAAGTAGTTTTGTTTTTCGTTTTTTTTTT
Source organism: Tegillarca granosa (assembly GCA_029721355.1). Lineage (NCBI taxonomy): Eukaryota > Metazoa > Mollusca > Bivalvia > Arcoida > Arcidae > Tegillarca > Tegillarca granosa. The sequence goes on from JARBDR010000633.1 coordinate 303,564, forward strand.
AGAATTTTAGAAAGGTAATGTGATTCTTTAACTTTTCACTTATACTAGGCACTTTGATACTAGAACTTAGGTGCCCTTTATTAATATCACTCTATTCAACTTTTCATAAGGAACCAGAAAATACATAAATAAGGGGTGGGGATTTCAATAGTTTAAAATTAACTTAGCACCACCCAGCCCTACCCTTCAGTGGGAAAGGACCTTAGGTGTCTTTGATTAGTGTCATTCTTTTCATTTTATCATTAGGAACCAGAAAATATATACTTTAGGGGTGGGGATCTCAACAGTTTAAAAGTTATGACAAAGCCCTATATATGGTTTTATAGCACACTGCAAAGTGTTTAAGGAAAAATTGGTGATTTTTGTTTTTAGACCCCATCTTCCTGTCCCTCCCCAATAAATACACATGGATGTAAAAACTTTAATGGTGCAGGAACCTATCCAAAAATTTTGAACGAGATTGAATGGTGTGTTTAACTTGTTTGGCAGTGCTGATAAAAATTTGATATATTTTTAACAATTTAATACATAGTAACTCCTCCTCCTCCTCACCCTCACTCCTCCTCATCCTCCTCCTCACCCACACTCCTCCCCAGGGTAAGGAGCGGCTGCTGTAGCGGCGGCAGCAGCGGCGGTGTGTTTATGTGGGGGTGGTATATGATATAACTGGTGAGGTGGTGTGTGCCGGGGACACAATGTAATCTGTAGGCTGTATAAGGGGATTATGTACAAAAATATCGAATTTTGAAAATAAATATTTGTACGTTTTGTCTTAATAGAAATGTATTTAGGGGAATCCCCTTCCTTATCCATCAAGATGACAGGTGCCTCCCACGTCTTCGTGACCTCGCCGCCATTTTCGATTTCATTCTCACAGTACTTTATGAAAAATAGGCTAACCATGTTCATAATGTGATTATACTACCTTGTTGAGTGAGTTTTAAACAAGTGCGATATGATTTAACTTTCACATGAACTAAGTTAGGGGATTAGTTGTGATAATTCAGTCCAAGTTTTTTCCTAACTTATTTTATCTAGATGGTTTTCAGGTGGGTAATGACATTTGCGCGCAGCTTAGATAGTGTAATTTATTTAGTTTCATTACGTCTTCTATATAATGTAAATTTTATGTTTTAAGTGATGAGGGATAAGTATGTTCTTTTGTGACTTGTATTTATCACGGTATACAAATGGTGAACGTGAAAGGTGTACGGGTGTACGCGCACGGAGTGGAAATCTGCTGCACATAAAGCATCATGAATGTGACATATATGACGTAACCACTTAGAGTACATTCTATGAAGAAAAGAAGACATTTGAAAGAGAAATTAAATATTTATTACAGATAAATACTCTGTTACATACATGTACACGACGGTATTCTCTTAAATTTGATAAAGTCAGTATACCTCACTCTAATTAACAGTAATTATCAATAATAATATAGATATTTAAAAATATTACAATAAATATTGTATATTCAACAGGATCATATAAACAAAAATATCGAATATTACACAAAGTCAAATAAATATTTTAATAATATTAAACTAAATCAATATTGAAGAAAACCAAATAAATAAATAAACATTGAATATAAATGAAAAAGAAAATATGAAATCATGCCTATTTAATTGCGAGTTTAAGTGATTGCATGAGTATACGCCTGTGTTCGATAGAGAGGTTAGTTACTTAGTAGGTCCATTCACGTAAATAAGTAGAAACGTTGAGAATAAATAGTTTAGACCGTGTGGTTATTTATTGTATTTATCTTCCTGAATAACCACCTAGGAACTAACTATAAAGCGGACTGACAGTTGCGCGCCCCATCCATCAAAATGAAAGGAACCTCCCGCGTCTTCATGACCTCGTCGCCATCTTCGATTGGCGCAGCTATCGCGGTTAAGATTTTGGGTTTAACTTCTACTGGACTCATACATCAAGTCAGGTCGCGTCGTGTATGAAAACATCCACGATCATTAACAACTACCAGGTGCTTTCTATCAGCAGCCTGCTACACCATGACAGGTGCGTGGTTTATCTATGACAGGTGCGTGCCTGATCCATCATCAACCTGTCACCATGATTGACAGGTGCCTCCCGCGTCTTCGTGACCTTGTCGCTATCTTCGATTGGCGCAGCAATCGCGGTTAAGATTTTGGGTTTAACTTCTACTGGACTCATCCATCATGTCAGGTCGCGTCGTGTATCAAAACATCCATGACCATCAACAACTACCAGGTGTTATCTTTCAGCAGCCTGCTACACCATGACAGGTGCGTGGTTTATCCACCTCCGTGACAGGTGCGCCTCTCATCCATCAATATGACAGGTGCGCCCCTCATCCATCAATATGACAGGTGCGCCCCATCCACCACTATGACAGGCGCGTGCCCCGTCCATCAAGAGGACAGGTGGGTGCCTCATCCATCACCATGACAGGTGCGTGCCTCATCCATCAACAACCTGTCACCATGATTGACAGGTGCCTCCCACGTCTTCGTGACCTCGCCGCCATTTTGGATTGGCGCACCGCGCACCCAAGACGGAAGATTTCGTCCACACTATACTACTCTTACTTTATCAATTGGTTCGCTGTATATATTAACCGTATGCACAAAATCAAAAACGCATGTGCCACAATGACTGGTTTTGTTTTGCGTCGTAATGTGTATACGTTTCCTATTGAAACTTACCCCGACTTTTCGTCTATGGTCTGCTTTTGTTCGGCGATTGCACTTAGAACAGTTGTAATTTTTTGGCATTTTGTTTACTAGAACGTGTTTAACGTACACGAAACACACGGGAAATGACAAGTGGCCTTAAAGTGGACTGTATACATTATATGTATAAAACAAATATGTGTTTTGCTATCTCTATTATTTTATTTTTTGCAGAAATAAATAATATTGTATTGAAATTCTAACACAAAGTAAGATAAAAAAGAAAGAAAGAAAGAAAGAAAGCCGTAAAATCTACATTTTATTAAAATAAATTAAGATAAAAAATAAAATGTTCATTTGGGGATTCGAACCCACAACGTAAGACATAATAGTCCTTTCGATATCGACTACACCACGCAGGCAATTTTTGACGACGTTCGATTATTATTATCAAGTATGAGTATAATACGGTATAGTAAGAGGTTATATTGGGGTAACTCTCTAAACATTGATTTTTGCAAAATTCAGTATCAGCGCATATCTCTCCATTGACCAAACTTTGCATATTTAACAATAAAATAAGGTAGTTTTTGTATTCAAAATATCTTTAATGGAGAGACATGCGCTCTATGTGTATTTATTATAAAACGTGTTGATTTTCACCGACTTGTTCCATGTTTGGTTAGAGTTGTACGGAGACAAACCTAATAGATCAAATGTGTTAAACATATAAAGCAATGTTTTACCGAGATTTTAACCATATAAACTTTACAAAATTATAGTAGCTTTAGGTTTTATCACTATAGATATGTATATAACATACTTTTAAATTTTGAATTCTATAGGCGAATCCTTTATCTTGTTGAAAATCATTCTTTACTTTTGTCCTACGAAAACATATTGATTTAAGACGTTTATTCGATATCCTACTCGAATTTACCCTTTGACACTGAAAACATCAGTAACAATTCTTAGTCACCATAAATATATGTGAACAGCACTGTCCTATTAGAAATGCATATTGTTTAAGGCAGAACCCTATAATCTTTTCAAATATGACCTGGTAAGTAAAACTCCTTACTGGCATGTTAAAGTTTTCCAAAGAAAAAATTAATACGGTGCTAATCTAATTAATGATGTTCCTAATGAACAATGTTACATTTGGTTCAGCGATAACTCAAATGAATACAGAAATTACAGTATTTACCCAGCGAGATATAGCATGTGGGATCTAATATTAGAACATGGTTACGTCATCAAAACCCGGGTCATTTAAGCACAACTTTCAAAACGGTGAAATACGATAAATTAAACACAGCACTTTGTTGATTCGTTGAATTTGTCATTTGTGACTTTGTAAGGGATACATAACACCATTTCAAGTACATCTGGATATTAATGAAGGACAATTAATGCAATGCGTCATGTTTCACTTTCTATTCTAGGCTTTTCCGTACATCCGTGCGCATGCTCAAAGCTCATAATAACCATCGTAAAACACTGACCAACCGGTCAGAGGATTCCGTTTATTTACAGCTAAAAGAAATGAAATTTTAGAAAATGAATGTAACGGATCGTGATTAGAAGATATCTATTTTTTAAAAAAAAAAAAAAATATTTTTAGAAATTCGATAAAATTCAGAAAATTGATAAACTTAATGCAGCTTTAAATAGCTTACATATTTGAAAGTAAATTTAAAACTATAATTCACTGGCAAATGGCATGTATTGTAATAATTTTTTACAAAATATCTACAGTTGTGTTCAGTGTTCTGGGAGTGATCATGTCAGAATATGTATGGCACATAACCTAACATTGCACTGTGCACACAAACATATTGAAGTTACCAATCACAAGAAATAATTATCAAGCGGCACTTCAAGGGGGACAGACTTTCGCTTATCGATTAAGGTCATAAAAAACTGATGACGACATCGATTCACGAAGAAGGTAAACGAAATGAGAGGATTTTGTGCTAAAAACGCAAAAGAATTCTAGCATAGAGCTTTTCAGTACTTTCAGTCCCTTGATATTGATGCAAATGTATGCACTTTTTTCATTTATCACTTTTTTGTTTTCACATTTAGCGTTAAAAATTTGCATTTTTACATTAAGCGTTAAAATGTTTTTAAGTTTAGCGTCAAATGCTTTTTTACACTTAATATCAAGTTTTTACATTTGTAGCATTTTAGCTCATCTGAGCTCAGATGAGCTAAAATCCATCTTCGTCCGTCGTCGTGCGTCGTCCGTCGTGCGTAAGCTTTTTACATTTTAATCTTCTCCTCCAAAACCACTGGGCCAAATTTAATTAAGCTTGGCAACCATCATGCCTGGGTAAAGCCCTTTCAGATTTGCACAAATGAAGGAGTTATGTCCCCTTGGGGCCCCATAAGGGGGAAATAGTGAAAAAATTTAAACATCTTCTATTCTGAATGTACAAGAGATATTCCTTAGTTATTTCATTTATAACATCCTTAGGTCATCTATTTTCAGATTTGCGCAAATGGTATCCATGGGGCTCAAAATGGGGAAATTTTAAAGCACTGAGTGGGGAAATTGCTAAAAATTATATATTTGTCACTATATTTTGAAAAGTATTAAGTTTTGTATAGGCATGTATATTAGACTATTGTAGGTATTGACATGACGATCATTTTGATATATGGTTAGAGGTCATATGTTGAATGGTCAAGTTCACACCTGCAAAAGAAGACTTTAATTGCTAATTATCTTGAAAACTATGGCCTTTTTGTATAGACAAGCATATTAGAATATTTTAGGTATTGCGACAACGATTATTTTGAAATTGTTCAATGATTTTGAAATTATTCATTGCACTACAGTTACTTCATGCATATAATATAGGTTTCTTATAAATCAGATGTGAGTGGATATATTTCTGATTAAGTTTGGTGGGGGTTTTTAACTTGAGGAAACTTTTAAAGTTTCTGTACTTAATATATTGTCTATTTCAATTTGCAAACAATATTGGACATATCTTCAGGTGAGCGTTAAGGCCCATGGGCCACTTGTTTTAAATTTAGAGTAAAACTGTTTTACATTTAACGTCAATGTTAATCTTTCTACAATTAACGTGATTTTTACATTTGACGGTCCTGCAAACCAGCTACGCGTTTTTAAGGTCAAATTTTAAGAGTCCGCCTCGGCATATTGTCAAAAAAGTAGCTTGCTGTCGACCTCGGGTTTTAATAAGTTGAAGTAGTCTGTTTTAGGGATAAATAACCCTTTAACTATTAACAACTTTAGCTTTAACTCCATGACATTGAAAATGGAAGGCAGGTTACTGTTTGGACAATACACCGTGTAGCTTGATCTGACCAACTTTCGGTAGAGTCATGGCGAGTGAATTCTGGATTATAAACAAAAATTTCGATTGATATTAGGAATTTACATGTTAAACAGTTGATCCGACAAAATGTCTTAAATCAAACTGGAGTATTGCCTGACTATTTTTAAATGTTTGAGGTTAAAAAATTCCATGATTAATTATTTTTATTATTATTTATTATAATGATGGTCGGTCGGAACGGGCTTCGCGTTTTTTGGCTCAATTCTTAGAATCTAACGACAGCATATTGCACATCATGTAGCTTGTCGTAATCGTTTATTATTGAAAACATTGGCTTTAAACTCCATGACATGAAACAAGCACTAAAATGCATACATAAAATACATGAGCATAGTTCAAGACCGTAAAAAACCTGCATTTGAAAAAGATTTCTAATTTGACTCAAAGTAAAGACCTTTTATACATTTACAGGTGGCTTCGAGAGATGAGATATGATTCCTAAAAAGCAAAATGATATGCATAGTAGTAGACACTTCATCGAACACCTTTTGGAAAGATAAATACACAAAAAATCGAATCAATTTTATAATTTCAATACAATTTTAAAGAAAGATTTTAAAATCATTTTGAAATGACCTGAGCAATACAGTCATTACTATCGCTTACTAGCGATAGTGATTTGGTTTCACATAGTTTTAAAACTTTAGATTCATTAATTTTCAAATGTTTGGCTTATCTTTTTATTTTTCAATTTTTGGCCCCTACTGTAACTGATGAAGAATAAATTTTCAAAATTTCTGCATATGGCACAAAGTGAACCTTTATATGTGTTGAACCCAGTTTTTGACATATAGCATTATTTTACAATAAAATCATCTTAATTATACAGAAACATTTGCCATGCTATACGTAAAAAATGATGTCATCATCTGACAAAGTGATATCAGAAATTGCCGTTTTTAGTTTTGAAAAGATAACAAAAAGGCTGGTACAAAGACTTTGAATTCACAAACGTTTGTGACAGCCATGGCAATGACAAACTTGTGAACAGGAATTTTGAACTGGTGGAATAACACATCTTTACTGAGTTTTCCGCGCCGTTTGAGTCTAATATTCTTTTCGTGACTGCATCAAACGTGATAGGTTTGTACTATTGTTTCCTTTTGGAAATAATCTACAATCAGAATACAATAAGCATCCCGAAAAAACATACTCATAACCTTCCAAGCTAATGGAACAGTCCCTGTCGTTTTTGGGGCGAAACAGGATGCTTATATCGCCTAGACTGTTAATCGGCCATTTGGCGAAAAATTATGGACATACACAATATCAAATTTATGAAGAAAGTTAGCAGGATCTACATTTAAAAGGTTTAAATTTGAACGCTAGGAAGTGCTCATGGTGTGCATTTGATCAAATTTCAATTTTTTTGTTACCTGACGGGCTGAAGGTTTGTCTTATTGCAAGATCCTCTGACAAGATGTAATGTATTCTTTTCTTTGAAATGTCAGCAATACTGGCCAATATTTTCATATGATAATATCATGGATTTTTTACCATTTATGGGATTGCAAAATTAACAGGTTTTTCATGATTAGAGTCATTCTCCAAGTATTGTCTGTTGCATTTAAATTCTATTATCCATTTCTCTCTGTAGCATATGAAGTGACATAATTTCCTTATAGCACTGTGTTGCTTCTATACCATTGTGAAAATCAAAAGTTGCTAAACTTGCCTTACGCAAATATTGTATAATTGTTCTATAATCGATTCTGTCGCAAAGTTCACTTGACTTAATTATTAAAACTTTGTATTTAAGTGCACGGACAGTTATATTCTGAATTTAATCTGTTGGAAATGATGTTGTAACTAAGTTTTAAAATTTCCAATTTTCATTTACTTCAATCTTTTTGGCTGATACAAATATACTAGCGGAAAAAAGTAACTGTGCATGACTGAAATGTGAGATTATAAAATAATTTGAAAATGCAAAGCAATGAATAATTTCGTATTTGTTTATTAGATATTTCTTTACAAATTCATGTCATTGAAAAGGTTACAGATACTGTTATTTCATACGCAGGGGACTAGAAACAAAGCAGACAGTAAAAGTCAGTTCACAAAATCAGTATCGTGTGTGACCACCATTAGCATTGACACAGGACTGACAGCGACGCCTCATAGAGTTGACTAAATGCCTAAAGAATGCTTGAGGGATGTTGTTCCATATCTGGTCTAACGCTTGGGCCAACCCTTGCAATGTAACAGGCTGATTGGACAGATGATGTAATCGGCGTTCCATTTCATCCCATACGTGTTCAATTGGAGAAAGGTAGGGTGAAACGGCTGGCCACGGTAACACATTGACGTTATGCTGTGCCAGAAAATCCACTGCAACCCGTGCGAAGTGTGGTCTTGCATTATCATGCTGAAAAGTGACGTTACGTGGCTGTCCTTGAATAAATGGGATGACATGGGTCTGTAGGATTTCATCACGGTACCGTACACCGGTCAAATTCCCGTCGATGACTACCAGAGGAGTTCTGTCATTCGCTGTGATGCCACCCTAAACCATTACACTGCCCCCACCGAACGAACGTCGTTCCACCACACACGCGTTATGGAAACGTTCTCCAATGCGCCGATAAACTCTGGAGCGTCCGTCACTGCTGTCCAAGTGAAATCTGGACTCATCGGTGAACATAATTTGTGCCCAGTCTCGTCGATTGAAGCGTAAATGAGTTCTGCACCATGCAAGACGAGCTGTGCGATGACGTCGTTGTAGAATTGGACGGATTGCCGGACGTCGTGGGCGAATATGTCTTTCACGTAAACGATTCCGTACTGTTCTGGGGCTGATTGGGTGTAGTCCAGGAATGCTCCGGGCAGTACTACTGGCAGTGTGGAAACGGTTCCGAAGGTGCACAAGCCGGATATGGTTGTCTTGCTGACGTTTCGTTACGCGTGGACGTCCTGAAAGAGGGCGGTCTCTAGTGGTGCCAAACTGTTGGTATCGTCTCCATAAAGCATAAACAGTGTTTCTGTGGACACCAAAATGTCTAGTGACAAAGCTTTGGGTCATACCAGCCTCAAGCATACCAACTGCGCGGGGGCGATCATTTTCATTTAGTCTAGGCATTACACTATGGAAGCCTTCAACCGAATAAACTTGCTTTTCTGGTTTTCTGGTGTCCAAACAAACAAACAACAGTAAATTATTCCTAAAATATTGTCACACTGAAATGCTGGGCGACAATTGCGTGAAAACCGACCCGTGCGCATGAAGCGTAAAAATCACGGGCAATTGATGCAATGACCAAGCGATAGGATAGAGGTATATACACTTACCTTTTGTGCAAATTTTAAGATTGATACATTCAGTAATAATAGCGAAATTATAAATTTTATTGATGCACAGTTACTTTTTTCCGCTAGTATATATATATATATATATATATATATATATATATATATATATATATATATATATATATATATATATATATTCTAAGAATTATAAAATCGTAATTTTCATTTGCTCCAGCTTTGTGAGTCATTCTCTCAAAGGTTGATGATGCGTCGCCAAATAATATAAGTCACTGAATTTAACCAGGAAATTCAATTATATAAAAAACATTTACTTACTTTATCCTGGAATCTCCACATCATCGTAAAATTCTCATCGTCCTTAATGCAAGGTGAAAAGCAATGAAAAGAGTTTTCCTTGCGAGTAAGAACACAGCTTGAGGGTGGATCTGAAAGAAAGTTATTGTTTATTTCCTTACGAATAAAGTAAAAAAAAAATCACTAATTAAAACAACAACAGGTCCGTTGGACTTAACGCTCACACGATATAATACAAAATATTCTACTGAAATACAATGAACAATAATATTGAAATCTTATTTAAGTCTCACATGTAGCTATGACCTTTTTAAACAATAGGCCCAAAAGGGACTGTGCTGCTCAACTGATATGCCAAACATTGCAACAAAAGAAAACAAACAAAAGAACTAGCCCACCTAGGGACCTTCCACTTTAAATTTGGTTTCATTTGGTCAAGTGGTTTTAAAGAGGTAGTTTTTTCGAACAATTGGTTATATATAGCTGCCGATTTCCATATTGCACAATAACATGCCAACGGAAAAAGTTACGGAAAATCCCGTTAAATATATTAAATGTCAAGAGTTCTTCATTTCATATATCAAATTGATCAACAAATAAATATGTAATGGTCATTTTCCTGGGTTTTTTTAACTAAATTGACAAATTAATGTGTTGTGGCCAGTTTCCTGTTTTTCTATTTATAGTAACGGCGGCCATCTTGGATCTAGGATCGGGCTGAAAATCACAAAAAATAATCTCCTCTACCCAGTAGGACGACCAGCTTCCAACATGGCTGAAATTTCGAAACTTTGTTCACGTAACTTTCGGTTTAAATTTAGGTATGTGATCGGAAACGGTTGTCAGTCTAGAATTTTAAAGAAAACTGTTGGTTGACATCGCTATGAAATTGAAGTGAACAAATATATTAAACAGTAAATATTTTTTTCTTCAATTTATCTACAAAATAACCAAATATCTCAATTAAGTTACGAGATAAAACACTTTTAAAGTCGATATTGGTTTTCAGCTATCGGACGACACAAGTGCTTCAGACACGTTTTGTGAAAAAAGGACATATGATGGGTTCCTTTTTTTAATGTAATCATATTAAATTTGTGCCCGAAATTGGTGTGGGATGCTTTTCTGTCAATTCAGAAAATAGCAGGTGTTGCTCCGAGTCCATGATAAATTTTTTGTTTGTATATACTAACCTCCCTTGTTTACAGTTTTTTGTATGAACACGATTAAAAATTTATTTTATTCCTATGATATAATTTTTGCATGTATAATTAAACTATGAAAAGAAAACTAATAACTCAAAAAGAAGTAAAAATTAACACGTTTTTTTTTTTAGAAAGTTCTAAACGCAATATTATCTAATTAACAGAGATGTAACACAGGTGCTTGGGAGATGTAAATCAATTCTATAGAAGCGTATTTGCAATTTTTACTTCATTTAGAATTTTCTCATAAACAAAAACAAAGTTTTATTTCTAAATTTGAGACTATGTTAAAATTTGAAATTTTATTATCAATGCTTTTTTTTTTTTTTTTTTTTTTTTTTTTTTTTTTTTTTTTTTTTTTTGAAAGATGATAATTTTCTTTTTTCTTGCATGTGGTCAGTTACAAAAATACGCTTGGGTTCAAAACTTAAACAAGCGACAGCTCTGGGTTTAATCCTAGGTCAATTTATACCCAAGACTTTTAAAAAATCTCCTCATCTGGCACTTTTCTTTAGGTAGACAGAGTATCCACTGTTTCACTTGGTACCAGAATAATGTGACAGGGCAAGTGATTTGCTTGTATGTGGCATATGAACTCAGTGAGCTTGCATTGTAACAAAATAAATTGCCCTGAAAGTGTGATGTTACATGGCACATCTCCTGCATATATACTTGATTTATCCTTGGAGATTAATTAATTGCAAAAAGCAGAAAAATTGCTGATGCGACGTTATACTACATAACCATATATAGGGAAATAAATTCTGTAGGCATGGGTAGTCAGAAAGTCATCAGGAAAAATATCATAATTAATATAATAATATTAATTACATAAAAAATATTAAGAAAATAAAAAATAAACAATATTTTTTTTAATTTTCAAAAAAGTTATTACTTATCTGTGGTAATTTAAATGGAGTTACCTTGTTTTACTCCCCAGTCAAAATTCCACTTATAGTGGAGGCCAGTTCTTAGAAAGTGGAGGAAACCAGAGTCTCTGCTGAACCAACCTTTGGCAAGCAAACTAACAGATCTTCTCACACTAGGATCAGCCAAGGTGAGTTTCGAACCTAGGTGGCCAGAGGCACTGTGATATAAAAGTGTGAGCTTAATACTACAACCTATAAAGCTCTTTATTTGTATTTGTAAAATTGTATAATGTGCAAAATATCAACAAAACCAAAAATGGAATATAACATAGTTTAAAATCTGGAAGGAAAGTAAAAGATGTCTTTTTCCACCTTTATTACAGTGTGTGTGTGTGTGTGTGTGTGTGTGTGTGTGTGTGTGTGTGTGTGCGTGTGTGTATGTGTGTGTGTTTCTTAACATTGGCCTTCTTAAATCCATTAAATCAACCTTCACCATTTTCTAATAGAAAATCAGTTTGACCAAATTTAAATAAGATTATCTACACTGTAATATTTTCCCTTTTACAAAGAATTTACAAATACAAAATGATGAAAAGGGTCATAGGATAAGTAAAATATGTATTATTTATTTATTTATTTTTATTTATTTATTTATTTATTTATTTATTTATTTATTTATTTATTTATTTATTTATTTATTTATTTATTTATTTATTTATTGAAATTTAAAAGCAGTTATAGTTCCAGTCTGTACAAATGACCAATATCCTAGAATCAACAGGGTTTTTAGTGTGTGTGGCAATGTGCTTTCTTTTAATTTTAGAATTCCGAAGTTTGCTTTTTTTGAAAGCAACATATAATATTCTTGATATCAAATATTTATTTTGTGTTGAAAAATTTGAGTTGAAGTTGACAGCTAAATCTGTCACTAAAAGATGTAAAGGGAAGAAGCACTGTAGATTTTGAGTATTAAATGTACAGCTACCAACAAATAACCTTTGAAAAAGAGACACATTGAATATTTTTAATCTGTAAAATAAATTTCACAGATAGTTAAGTCTGATTTTACACGACAGTTAATCATATGATGACATGTTGTCTGTGTTGTTGCATATGTTCTGACAGCTTCCCTGACTTATAATAACAAACTCAACATGCTGTGTTTCAAAAATAGATTTAGAAGAAACAACAATGTAAATTTTAGTTCAAAACATTACATTCAGTTGTTCAAGATGTTTAACCTGCTTTTCAAAGGTACGTGTATTATCTGTGGTATGTAGACAATGAAGTAAATCTGTTCCTTTTTCATCTTGCAGTTGGAAGGACAATAGCATTTTAGACAAAGCCCAAATGTGGACTTACAAATGTAGCATTCTTAGTACCATACAGGTGAATGGCGAAGTTTTCTTGTATCTAAATCTGAAATTGTATAGTTACATGTAGTGTAAGTTTGAAACAGATACTGTCTGATTTGTAGAAATCTTTTATGTAGACTAGATAACACCAATGTATTGTACCCTCATAAATTACACTACTTTTCTGAAACAAAAGAAATCAATTTCATCAAATGTTAATGAGTGTAGAATCAGCTCAGGTGTCAAAAATGTATCATAATAACTTTCCAAGTCATCATGTTTTCATTGACTTCGATACTACAGGCACTGCAGATTGCCAATAAACCTGAAAGTACTTAATATTTAGATGGCAAAGTGATGACATGTAAGTACATAAACTTAAAAGTTCGAGTTGATAATATTTTGTAAGTAAAAATTCTGCTATGAATTCATCTGTCTCTCCTTCAGTATCAGTACTGACCAATGGAACCTAAAACATGACAAAACTGTATGCATACTAATTCAGTGGTCTAACTTTGGTTCTATGCTTACTTCATTGAATACAAATCAGAAAATTTGATTAAAAACATAACGCAACACACAATAACACCAAGCAGATGTTGGTCATTAGAATCAGTTATTCTCCCATCCCCCTACGTTTGAGATAATAATTTCCAATGGAAGAAACGGTGGTAGAAATTTCTATCTTCACCTCCTCGTGCTGTTTATCTTCACCTCCTCGTGCGGCCGGAATTACTTTTTTATTTTCTCGTAACTTCCTCCACTAACAGGAGCAGGTTTGATCACAATTTATTTCAATAATATTATTAAAATGTTTTTCTGTTATAATTTTTCCTGTTTTCTCGTCGCAGCCAAGCTAATTTTCACGTTATGTATGCACTACATACTACTTGCGGAATAAGATGTACTTTAAAGTACAGCTTATCTTATATAAGTCAAGCTGCGGAGTAATAATTTTCTAAAAATACTCCCCGACAGCTGATCATTACATGTAGATCTCGATTGTTTTTTCCCTGTTTAAAGTGATTATGTAAGAATTCCCTTTTTTCAGCATACCGCAGGTATGCCAGGATTCGAAGCCGGTCTTTTTAATGGTGGTATTCTTTTTCTGATTTAGACGGTCATTTAAGAGATAGGAATTTCTGTCAGCCATTCGTGTGTTTGGGTTAAATTTGTCCAAAATTGTTAATGGGATGGGAGAAAAAGAATCAATCATATGTGTCAGTGGTAGATAGAGGTATCCCACCCGAGTGGGCAGATTTTGTGTCTGGAACGAGGTTTTGCATAAGATAGATTCTATTAATTTCTCTGCACCACTACTATCACAAGTTGCATCAGGCAACTGGCTTAACCCCACTTTAAATTTAGCATCACATTCTCTACAAATATAATAAAAATCTTTCAAAGAAATAAAAGTGCAAAAATCAATATTATTCAGTATTTGAGACAAATGAACGTATCTTAGTATCACTTAGTGATATCATGATATCTACAAGGGCCAGGAGGGCGATCTGTGTTTTGAATCCTGCGGTTGGATTTTCGTGACATTTTTTCTGTATAAAACTAAAATCAAAACAAAACAAAGTAAAAATTAATTTTAAACTATGACATTAAATTTCTAGAACATTAATATATAAATAATATAAGTGCATATCCAAAAATTAGTAAAGTGTTTTGTGAACCAATTTTGTCGACTTCGCGTGTAAAAACCGGTGCAAATGATGGTTTGTATCTGGTATCAAAATGACCGGTATTCTAAATGCTATTGATTACATGTATAATTTTTTGGTCGTTTAGAAAAATTAGTTATCCTCCTAATGCATACGTAATTATGTACAGTTTAAGTTAAAAAAACCCATTTAATTAATGATTTAATACGTTAACCACGAAATGCAAATTCTACGAGGTGAAGACAAGGCGACATCTAGTGACCAAAATTGAATTATTCCCCTTGAAAAGCCCTGATGATTAAACCGCGGGTTTAACGGAAAATATCGAGCTTGCTGTCCTAAACATACAAAATTTGGTTTCATTTGGTCATGTGGTTTCAGAGAAGAAGATTTTCAAAGACTTGACTGTATTTAGCTGCTAGTTTGCATATTGCGCAAATTACATGCCAATAGAAAATGTTAGTTAAAAACCCGTTAAATATATTAAATGGCCAGAGTTCTGCATTCTATATACCAAATTTGAACCAAATTGATCAACAAATATATATGTTATGGTCATTTTCCAGTTGTTCTATTTATAGTAACAGCGGCCATCTTGGATCTAGGATCGGGCTGAAAATCACAAACTTTAATCTACTCAACTTAGAGACCTTCCACAACAAATTTGGTTTCATTTGGTCATGTGGTTTTAGAGAAGAAGATTGAGGTTTACGCAAATAAGGACGCTTTGCCATGCCATAAAAGTGACACTGATTCCTACATGTATTTCAAATTAATTATTATATTAATGTCTACAATATTTCATACAAACAGTTAAAAGTTTTCAAGAAAATTAACCATTTCAAAAATATTTTTCTTCTATGATATTGAACTTTACCACATTACTTTGAACCTTGTATCAAAATCATTTTAGTATAAATTCCCACAATATTTATATACACGTTATTACAATTTGTAATTTTCCACCACTCATACAGTAATGACTTTGACTGTTGAACACGTGACATTGAATTATATATCAAATTGACGGCCATATCAATACCCTCAATATTCTAATGTACATGTCTATACTAAAGGTTGATAATTTTCCAGATACTTAACCATCTCAGTTTTCGTATGCAGCTTTGTCTTGACCTTTAAACCTTAAATTTATTTGAACCATATATCAAAATGAGTCTTCCATCGATACCCATAATATTTTATTATACATATTAATTCATAAAGTTAAAACATTTCAAGTTCAAGATAATTTTATTTCAATAACAAGAATATTTCAATACACAATCCTTTTCTCCATATCAGTCATCTAATAATTACATTTTAATACTTGACCTTGATCCATATATCTTATTGACTCTCATATAAATATTTACATAAATATGCCTATTTTTCTGTCTTCCAAATAAATAAATTTTTTAAAAGAATAATAATAATAATAATAATAATAATAATAATATATATATATATATATATATATATATATATATATATATATATATATATATATATATATATATATATATATATATATACTGGTTAAAGCCCCATGACTATGATTTTTGGAAATGTTAAACTACCTTATCTTAGAATGTTCATAATGGAATAGCTTTGAAAAAGTATAAACAATCACTTAGGTCGTGTTTAAATAGATTCCATTATAAATTTTTTAAAAATTAACGGCTTATGAAATTTGTAAAACAGACATAACTTGATATATTCTTATTATTCACCTTTAAAATCGAGAGAGAGAGAGAGAGAGAGAGAGAGAGAGAGAGAGAGAGAGAGAGAGAAATTGGATATCACTTACAAATCATACTTCTTTCTTTCAGATCGTACACGAGATATGCTTTGCTACTTATACTGCATTTCCACTTTCCAGCATCTTGACTGTTGAGGAAATTAAGTGACATAAATATACCACTTTCATTGGTTGAGAACACATATTTTTTATCCAGTGTCCTATCAGTGGTACAAAATGTGCTCCTGCAGCTAGTAAAAGAACGGTCAGAGTTCTGTGACCATGACATTTTCCATTTTGTCTGGTTGAATATTAAGCAACTAAACGTTATGTTTTGTCCAACAATGGGTGGACCATTAGTTGTGAGTGAAAATCTGACTTTCCCTGTGAATGATAAAAACATATATTAATTAGTGTGTAACCGAAGATCGACGTCAAAAGTAAGTTTAAAAAGGCGTGTAAAACATTCAGACCTATCCTAATACTATATTCCGGTACTCAATTAATGCAAATTGTGCATTGTCTGTGGTATCTGGGCTCGCCGATGGCATTATTATGGGAGTCCCTACCGAGAATAAACAGGAGCTTGAGCAAGTTTTCGAGAAATTTGACAGTCATTTTGGAGTTCAATTTTATCGAAATATAAAAAGACAAGAATTTTCAAACACTAAGCGTGGTACATTTACGATAATGGATTTTATAGCTGAACTAAACGCAAAGCTGAACATTGTGAATATGGTAATGAGAAAGAAGGCTTCATATGTGATATGATAATAAATGGGATTAATGACAGGAAATGTTCAGAGAAATTGATGGAACCTCTGATCAAAGAGAGATATTAGATAAAGTGATACAAGTTTGCCGTCAAGTTGAACTAACGCTCATTTGAACACTTTAGAGTCGGAAAGTACAACCGTTAACAAGATAAGTTTGGATTATCGTGGTCATTGACACTCGAGACAGAGAGTGGTCGTAGGTCACATCGTGGTCAGTTATCTAGTGCTTGCGAAAGGTTTTTGACACAGCATCCTTGTTACAAATGTCCAGCATATCATAGTTACTCTAATGCTTGTGGTGAAAAGGGACAGTTGAGAAAGTCATGATTACATAAGCATAGACAGAGAAATTTTCTAAATCGTGGTTAGAGTCGAAGAGGCTCATGTCGCGGTCAAGGACAGTATCAGCAAAATCAAGCTGCACATAAAACAAGCGAGCCTCAGTATCAGCAAAATCAAGCTGTATATTACATAAACAAGCAAATTGGTTGTTTGCCGGGTGATTATGAAATTAAACTAGCTGACTCAAGGACGCCGATTATACATCTACCGCGATCAGTTCCAGAACCTATTCGAGAACAAGTCAAAAAAGAGTAAGACCATCTTCAGTCGTGCAACATTATTTCTCCAGTCACTAGTTTAACTAAATTGGTCAACAGTGTAGTTTTTGTATGAAAGAAAAATGGTCGCATACGTATATGCATAGATCCATCTGATTTGAATAAAGGCTAGTTGCGTGAACACTTTTCTATAAACAGCATAGACGATAATGTTACTAGATAACAGGGTAGTTAGTATTTTTCGGTGTAACATGCAAATATGGGCTTCTATCAGATTAACCTCACTGATGCAAATTCTTGACAACGTTCAATACGCCTTTCGGTCGATATAGATTTTTTACGCATGCCTATGGGTATAAAGTGAGCAAATAAAGTATTCCAACGCGACAAAGTTACACATTCTAGTCATTAATAAGTTGTTGAAGTAGTGGTAGATGACTTGTTAGTACATGGTTGCACACTCGCGAAACACATTGAGAGACTAAAACAAGTTCTCGACTTAAAGTTGAACAAGTTTAAGTGTAAAATTGGCGGTAGTAGATTATGTAGGTCACAAGCTCACCGATGATGGTCTCAAACCGAGTAATCAGCGCTTTGAAGCAATTGTAGAACTAATAGATCCAGAGAAATTTGTAGAGTTAGAAACTGTCTTGGGAATGTTAGCTTACGTTTCTAAATTGATTCGTAACTTAAGTGAGTTAACTTGTTTGTTGCGTGAAATCAAGAAACAACAAGTTTGTTCATGGAACGAAGAAGCAAAGCAAACTTTTGCTAATTTTTCAAGCAAACTTTGACTTCCACAGTTGTATTGCGTTATTCTGATGTCAACAAACCAGTTACTATGACTGTAGTCGCGTCAAGGAAAGGCTTAGGTAATGGTGTTGTCGCATATGTTTCAAGAGCATTATCAAAACTGAACAATGGTATGCTCAGATAGAACTTGAGATGCTTGCAGTAGTGTTTAGTTGTTTACGGCTTCATAAAATGATTTATGGAAAGTTAGATGTTATTATACAGTCGGACTATAAGCCATTAGAGTCGATAGTACGTAAACCGATACAAAAAGCTCCCATGTGTATTAAACGGAAGTTCCTCACATAACAACCTTACGAATTTGAGCTTTCATTTGTGAAAGAGACAGACATTGGTCTAGCCAATTGCTTAAGTCGCTTGCCGCAAAACGAAACTGAATCAACAATGGATGACGAGCTGATGTTATTACATGTCGATATGATGTAAAAGCTGCATTATGTTGTTATTTTCAATTTTCTGATTTTTTTTTTTTTTTTTTTTTTTTTTTTTTTGATTGTCTAAAAATATTTTTTTTAGAATAGATAACTTCTAATCGCCATCCGTGAAATTAATTTTCTAAAATTCCATTCCTATTAGCTGTAAATAAACGGAGTCCTCTAACGAGTTGGTCAATGTTGAACATGATTATCATTTGCTTAGAGCATGCACACGGATGTACGGGAATTCCAATGAATCGAAGGTGAAACCTGACAAATTGTATAAATTGTCCGTCATTAATATCCACATTTATTCGCAATGGTGTTACGTATCCCTTACAAAGTCACAAATGACAAATTTAATGAAATTCTGTTTTTAATTTATCGTATTACATTGTTTTGTAAGTTGTGTTTAATTTACCCGGTTTTTATGAAGTAAACATCTTCTAAATAAGATCCCACAGTCTACATCACGCCGTGAAATTATTGTTATTTCTGTACTTATTCGAACTTTTATCGTTGACCCAAATGTAACATTATTTATTAGGAACATCATGAATTGGATCAGCACCGATTTAATTTTTGTCCTAGGAAAACTTAATGAAGCTTTAACACACAAAAATATCATAGAAGGAACTAAAGTGGATACCGAGGTTCAAACTGTTAAATCATTACTATGTAAAGGATGGCCAGATAGTAAACAAGATATACCAACTGAGGCACTACCATATTTTGATTTTCGTGATGAGTTCTCTACTTATAATGGTGGGTATTTCGTGGTGAAAGGACTTGTATTCCGAAGTCCTTTAGAGCTCAAACATTGAAAGTGAATCATAATTCACACAATGGAATGGTCAAGTGCAAACAGCGTGCTAGAGGTTTGGTATTTTGACAGGAAATAAATAGTGAAAAAGATGTTGTTAACAAGTGTAGTGCATGGATTCGCACACAATTCAAGTTGAAGAGGAACATTATAGCCTGTACAATATTAATTAACAACATACAGTAAATATTAACAGTCATAGTGGAAATAGTGCTACTCAGTCCGCAGTTAGTGTTGACTAAAAAAAAATAATAAAGTCTCCAAAACTAATCAAACAAGTTCACGTTGTAGACAGAATCAAGTAAAATCAAATGCTTCTAGTCAGTTAAAATCAGTAAAAAGCCCAAAGCCAGGTAGAGTAATAAAGCAAAAGGCCTATGGTCCTTAGCGCTCAAATGAGTGAATGTCCAAAATTGTTTGCAAAGTGCAATAGACCATATATTAAGTACTGAAACTTTCAAAGTTTTATCAAGTCAAGAACTGTCAACATACTTAATTAAAAATATCTATTCACCTTTCAATTTTAAGTAGCGAATATGCATGCAGTATCTGCACAATGAATAATTTCCATATCCATAATCCTTTCAGTATACTTATGTAGCTATGTCCTTGACCTTTGAATATATAACCTTGAACCATATATCAAAATTTGTAATTTAAACATCTTCAATATTCATGACTATACAAAAACTTAATAGTTTTTAAGACTTTTAAGGATTTCAATCTTTTTTTTTTCATCTGTGCCTTGACCTTTGAACTTATGACCTTGACTCATATAACAAAATAATCGCCATATCAATACCTTCAATATTCAAATGTGCACATCTGACACATCAAAATTTAACTAGTATTTGTATTATATATTTACTACCCCTGAGCGGGTACCGCTGCTGGTGGAGTAAAACTCCCCGAGGGTATCCAAAACTTAGTAGGCAGTACTTTGTGCTGTCAGAAAATGTACACTTTAGGAAAATTTTCAGTCGTCTAAAATTTGGAATTAATTTAAAACTAAGGTTTGTTCCCTCATGCACAGCATTCCTTAGCTGGATTTGAATTTATATCTTTTTGAAACTTTAGATTCATTATTTTCAACTGTTTGGCTTATTTTTTTATGTATCAAACTTTTCGATCTTATTGTCACTGATGAGGAATGGATTTTCGAAATGTGCACATCTGGCACATCAAAATTCAACTGGTATTTGTATTATATATTTACTACCCCTGAGCGGGTACCGCTGCTGGTGGAGTAAAACTCCCCGAGGGTGTCCAAAACTCAGTAGGCAGTACTTTGTGCTGTCAGAAAATGTACCATTTAGGAAAATTTTCAGTCGTCTATAATTTAGATTTAATTTAAAACCAAGGTTTGTTCCCTCATGCACAGCATTCCTTAGCTAATTTGAATTTATATCTTTTTGAAACTTTAGATTCATTATTTTCAACTGTTTGGCTTATTTTTTTATGTATCAAACTTTTCGATCTTAGTGTCACTGATGAGGAATGGATTTTCGAAATGTGCACATCTGGCACATCAAAATTTAACTGGTATTTGTATTATATATTTACTACCCCTGAGCGGGTACCGCTGCTGGTGGAGTAAAACTCCCCGAGGGTATCCAAAACTCAGTAGGCAATACTTGCACAGCATTCCTTAGCTAAATTTGGATTTATATCATTTTGAAACTTTAGATTCATTATTTTCAACTGTTTGGCTTATATTTTTATGTATCAAACTTTTCGATCTTAGTGTCACTGATGAGGAATGGCTTTCCGAAATGTGCACATCTGGCACATCAAAATTTAACTGGTATTTGTATTATATATATCTAATATGCATGCCTATACAAATAAGTTTACAGTTTTCAAGATAATTTACAATTTCAGTGTTCTTTTACAGCTGTGTTCTTGACCTTAAAACTAATGACCTTGGGTTATATATCAAAATGATTAACATGTCAATACCTACAATATTCTAATATACATGCCTATACAAAAAAATAATAGTTTTCAAAACATTTAACGATTTCAGTCTTCTTTTTCAGCTGTGACCTTGGCCTTCAAATTTATTACCTTGAATCATATATCAAAATGATCGCCATAAAAATACCTAAAATATTCTCATATACATGCCTATATAAAAGTTAATAGTTTTCAAGATAAAAACAATTTCTGTCTTCTCAAGCAGCTTTCAATATATGACCTAAAACCATAAATAACAAGATGCCCATGGGCCTTAACGCTTAACTTAGGATATGTTCAAAATTGTTTGCAATGCGCAAAGACAATATATTAGGTACAGAAACTTACAAGTTTTCTCAAGTTAAGAACTACCACAAAACTTAATCAGAAATATATCCAGTCACAATTCATTTATAAATGGCTTATATGATATGTATGAAGTAACTGTAGTACAATAAAATATTTCAAAATCATTAACAAATTTCAGTAAACTTATTCAGCTATGTCCTTGACCTTTGATCATATATGAACTTGAACCATATATGATCGTCATGTCAATACCTACAATATTCTAATATACATACCTATACAAAAAGTCAAAGTCTTCAGGATCATAAGCAATTTATTTCTTTTCTTTTGCAGCTGTGACCTTGACCTTTGAACACATGACCTTGAAACCATATATCAAAATGATCGTTTGCCGCAATACCTACAATATTCTAATATACATGCCTATACAAAAAAATTAACAGTTTTCAAGATAATAAGCAATTTAAGTCTTCTTTTGCAGCTGTGACCTTGATCTTTCAACATATGACCTTGAAACAAAATGATCGCCATATCAATTCCTACAATATTCTAATATACATACCTATACAAAAGATTATAGTTTTCAAGCTAATGCACAATTTTAGTATTACAAGCCAAAAATAACATTTCAGTGGCAACAACTCCTACATCGATTATCATATAGTTACAACTTGGTA
>JARBDR010000633.1:326428-374670 GCA_029721355.1 Tegillarca granosa
CAATTAGTTAGATGAAAGATATAAATACTGCTTTATGCTAATGTATTGTAATAAAAAAACTAATTTTAGGAAGATAGAGAATAGTTATAAGTGTTTTTTTATATTTAAGGAGACAAACTATTTTGTAATAGTTAGATATTTAATCATTGATGAATATGTTTTATAATTTAAAGGTATGTTTTTTAAGAATGGAGTTGGTTTATGAGGTCTTAGTCCAAAATAGAAATTCCAAATTTTTACATTATCCTAAGGTTTTTTATCTTTTGCGAAGGAGGTCCGATAGAGTCATTGAAGAGTATATATTTATTTCAAAAAGGTCACTGTAGCTAAGTTATTTTAATGGTGTGTAACTCGTGTTTATATTTTTCACTTATTTTCTCTATTATACAGTCAGTTTCTGATGGTTGAGAAAACGGGAGGACCCTGAAAAACTTGCCTGTATAAAAACATAAAGCAGGTTTCTCTAAATGTACTACTAAATTATCATCAGTGATTCTACCAAAAAGTGTACCAGTCGACAAAGATGACTTTGACTTTCCATAGTTCCATTATAAAATTTGATTTTATAATTTAACGCAAGCTATACAGGAGGTGCTTTCCTATCCAGAGCACCCGGTCTCACTTCCTGGTTTGAAATTCAAATTGTATTTATTCGATAGTTTGAATTGATACAATCAATCATCAATCGCGGAGTACCAAGCGTCAATTTCGTTGTTGACGTTCAAGGATTTCGCTGAATAAACGGTTGAGGAAACCACAAAAACCCGGAGAAAAACCATCGACATGTTTAGAACGAGTCACTTTGTAGTATATTGCTCTAAATGTCGAAGTGTCGGCTAGAATACAAATTTTTCCTTGATAAAATCGTCGCCATGAATCTATTTTTAAAAGAGTTTTATTAATTTATTATAGTGGTCTAGATTGCGTTAGTGCACGAGTAACAGGTTATTTTAAGCTATATTTTTATATAGCAACGTCATTTTTCAACCTTGAACTCGAACTTCCCTAAAAGGAAACTTCATCAGCAAAAGTTCGTTTAATTTAAATCATCAAGTTCTACTCTATTGACTTTGAATAAAAAACAAAATTGAAAAAGCATTTTAGCATTTATTTTATGCCATTACATTGGGTTATAACTACACTATTTGAGTTAGAAAACATGTTTCTTATGACGAAGTAAAATATTTTTAAACTAGAGAGCAAAAAAGTTTTAGAATCAAATAATTATTCTTATTGAGATTTTACATTATAAGAACTGCTTTTTGTACGGGAGTGTTTTCAAAAATCAATCCAGACAGAAAAATAGGAAGAAAGGAGAGGTTAAAAGTTATATTCCCATATCAATTAAAATCATCAATGCAAAAAGCATGAGTTATATTGTCATTTGATATCAAATAACAAAACTATTGTGTTTCAAACAAGAGGACCAATGGGCCTGTATCGCTCAACTGGTAGACATGATGCATCTCATTTTATAGCAAATGTGGCCATCTTGGATGCCAACTTTTTTAAATAAATTTTTAATTACTCCAGCTAGAAACCATTCACAACTTATAGTTCTATTTTGCCCAGTTGTTTTAGAGTAGAGATTTTTCAACATCAACCACTGATAGAAGCTTATTTGCATATTCCGCTAATTAAAGTCTTATTATAAATGTAAAGAAAAACCCTGCTACATATTTTAAATGGCTACTTATCAACTTTCTTTGTATCAAATTTGAATTAATTGGTTGTTAAGTAAACCTGTAATGGCCATTTAGCACTTTTTGCTGTTTAGAGCAACGGCGACTAATCGTGGATGTCCCAAGAAGTTAATTTGTAAAAACTATAAACTACTTTACCTAGTGACCTTTCACAACAAATATTGTTCCGTTTGGCTCAGTAGTTTTAGCGAAGAGGATTCTAAAAGAATCAGCTATAAATATCAGCTTATTTGCATACCCCGAAATTAAGAACTTATTTTAAACGTGAGAGAAAATCCCGTTTAATATGTTAAATAGATATATCTCTACTTTCTATAAACCAAATTTGAACTAAATTGGTTGATTATTAGATTTTTAATGGCCATTTAGTACTTTTTGCTCTTTAGAGCAACGGTGGCTTTCTTAAATGTCACAAGAAACTTCAAACTACTCCACCTCGTGATTTCCATCAAAAATATGGTTAAGTAGTTTTAGAGAAGATTTTCAAAGATATAGATGCTTCTTCCAATATTCAAATAATTACGAGCTAATTAAAATGTGATGTAAAATCCCATTATATATGACAAGAGGCCCATGGGCCTTAACGCTCACCTGAAGATATGTCCAATATTGTTTGCAAAGTGCAATAGACAATTTATTAAGTACAGAAACTTGAAAAGTTTTCTCAAATTAAGAACTCCATCAAAACTTAGTCAGAAATATATCTACTCACATTTCATTTATAAGTTGCTTATATAATATGCATGGAGTAACTGTAGTGCAATGAATAATTTCCAAATCATTAATCAATTTCAGTATACTAATGCAGCTATGTCTTGGACATTTGAACATATATGACCTCAAACCATATATGATTCTCATGTCAATACCTTAAATATTCTAATATACATGCCTATACAAAAAGTATATAGTTTTCAAGATAATTAATAATTTTAGTATTATTATGTTGATATGACCTTGACCTTTAAACATATAACCTTGAACCATATATCAAAATGATTGCCATGTCAATACCTACAATTTTCTAATATACATTCCTATACAAAATGTTATAGCTTTCAAGATAATTAGCAATTTAAGTCATCTTTTGCAGCTGTAACCTTGACCTTTCCACATATGATCTTGAACCCTATATCAAAACTGATCATCATGTCAATACCTACAATACTCTAATACATTCCTATACAAAAAGTTAATAGTTTTCAAGATAATAAGCAATTTAAGTCATTCTCTGCATCTGTGACCTTGACCTTTCAACATATGACCTTGACCCATGTATCAAAATGATCGTCATGTCAATACCTTAAATATTCTTATATACATGCCTATACAAAAAGTTAATAGTTTTCAAGATAATTAATAATTTCAGTATTTCTATGTTGATATGACCTTGACCTTTAAACATATAACCTTGAACCATATATCAAAATGATTGCCATGTCAATACCTACAATTTTCTAATATACATGCCTATACAAAATGTTAATAGCTTTCAAGATAATTAGCAATTTAAGTCATCTTTTGCAGCTGTAACCTTGACCTTTCAACATATGATCTTGAACCCGTATATGCAAAATGATCATCATGTCAATACCTACAATAGTCTAATGTAAATAGCTTTCAAGATAATTAGCAATTTAAATCTTCCTTTGCAGCTGTGACCTTGACCTTTCATAATATGACCTTGTACCATATATCAAAATGATTCTCATGTCAATACCTACAATATTCTAATATACATGCCTATACAAATAGTCAATAGTTTTCAAGATAATTAGCAATTTAAGTCATCTTCTGCAGCTGTGACCTTGAACTTTCAACATATGACCTTGTACCATATATCAAAATGATCATTGTCGCAGTATCCACAATATTGTAATATACACACCTATACAAAATGAAAATAGTTTTCATTATAATTAACAATTTAAGTCTTGTTTTGCAGCTGTGACCATGACTTTTCAACATATGACCTTATACCATATATCAAAATGGTCATTGCCGCAATACCTACAATATTTTCATATACATGCCTATACAAAAAGAAAAAAGCTTTTAAAATAATTAGCAATTTAAGTCTTCTTTTGCAGCTGTTACCTTGACCATTCAACATATGACCTTGAAACATATATCAGAATGATTGTAATGTCAATACCTACAATATGTTAATATATATGCCTATACAAAAAGCTAATAGTTTTCAAGATGTAGTGACAAATATATAATTTTTAGCAATTTCCCCACTCAGTGTCTTACAATTTCCCCATTTTGAGCCCCATGGCTACCATTTGTGCAAATCTGAAAATAAATGACCTAAGGATGTTATAAAGGAATTTACTAAGGTATATCTCTTGTAGATTCAGAGGAGAAGATTTTTTAATTTTTTCACTATTTCCCCCTTATGGGGCCCCAAGGGAACATAACTCCTTCATTTGTGCAAATCTGAAAGGGCTTTACCCAGGCATGATGGTTACAAAGTTTCATTAAATTTGGCCCAGTGGTTTTGGAGAAGATTAAAATGTAAAAAGTTTACGCACGACGCACGACGCACGACGGACGACGCATGACGCACGACGCACGACGGACGAAGATGGATAGCAATAGCTCATCCGAGCTTTCAGCTCAGGTGAGCTAATAAATGGCTATAAATCGGATGATAATTGAACCTGTAATAGCCACTAAGCTCATTTCGCTATTTAGATCTACGGCGGCCATTTTAGATGTCGCAAAAACAGTGATTTATTTTAACTATAAACTACATTATCTTATGACTTTTTACAGCAAATATAGTTCCGTTTGACTCAGTAGTTTTAGCAAAGAGGATTTTTAAAAAAAATAGCTATTCAAAGCAGCTTTTTGGACATTCCACTTAGTACGAGCTAATTGTAAATCTGATGTAAAATCTATATATTTTATCTCTTTATCAAATTTGAACTAAATCGGTTATTAATAAACCTGTAATGGCCATTTAGCACATTTTGCTATTTAGAGCAACGGTGGCCATCTTGGAAGTCGCACGATTTTGAATTGTACAAACTTTAAACTCCACCTGGAGACTTTCCCCACAAACAATATGGTTCTCTTAGGCCTTGTAGTTTCAGAGGACAATATTTTCAAGCAATTAGTTAATTGTTAATTGTTGCAGCCTATTTGCATAATCCACTAATTTCTAGCTAATGATATATGTAACGGAAAAACCCGTTAAATATATTTAATTGTTATACATCTGCTTTCTACATATTGATTTTGAACTAAATAGGTTAAGGAAATAAGTATGTATCTTGCTATTATTACTTTTTACTATTTATAGTATAGGCGGCTATCTCGGATGCCACAGGAAGTTGAATTGTGCAAACGTTAATATGCACCACCTAGCGACAGTAAATGTGGTTAAAATAGGAGAGAAGATTCAATTTTATGCTTACATGCTACCACGCTTAATTATACCATAATCTCAGCTGTCTATATTCAGGTGAGCTTTTAATGAGAAGTAAAAGCAAATAGGGATAAATCAAAATTAAACACAAATGCTGCCATTGCAAAAAAAAAATAATTAATAAAAAAGATTAACAACAATTTAAAAATATTCTTGAATATTTTTTAAACACTCATAGTGAACCCTTTCATAATTGCAACAATGACAAGTCCAGATTATATACTGGTTAAATATATTTTAAAAAATAATCAAGCTACAAAACAGTTTACGGTAAGGTAAAAAGTAAAACACGTCTATAGTTAAGTTGTAATTATTCGGGATAAAACAAAAAGTTTTGTTTTATGTTAATCTGTGGCAGTGAGTAAGGAATAGTTGAATTTTACGCAACAGGAATTTTCGATTTTATTCAAATCTTTCAGTGTTTAAGTTTTCATACAACAATACGTAAAACTATAATTTATCTGGTTTGTTATAAGAAACAATGTCTATATTGAAGTTTTTTTCAAACAACTATTTTTACATTACTTGTAGTAAGTCTTAAAATCTACAACTTCAATTAGAATATAAAAGTTCTAACAATTTAAGTTATTGTTTGATTAGAATTTTTTTTATTTAATTAGAGCCTTCAAACATTAATCAAAATAAGAATTTGAACTAACGGTGGTATTTTGAGGCATAGGTCATATAAATAAGAAGGAGGAGGAGGCAAAAACGTCATTACACATGTTTATTAAAAGCATCAAGTTGAACACAGAACTAATAGTCGTTTGTAACTTGATATCAAACTATTGTTTTTAAAAAAAATAACTAAATGTCGACAAATTAAGTACATAAAATTTAAATGCAACACGTGAAAAGGCTTTATTTAAAAAAAAAACATTTTGCAATATTTTTCTTGAACACTTAAGGTATAAATGCAATTTTTGCAATACCCGATTGTAAGAAAAGATTTGTTAAAAAAACAAGAAACAAGAAAAAATAGCTACAATGTAAACACACCTACAGCTTCAATTAAAACACAGACTTGTTGCAATCTAAAGGACTAATTACTGACATATTACCAAATTAAAATACAAAAGTAAATACAGTACCGGCCTCCTGTAGGACCGAGGAATTTGGCCGGTTTTCAGAGGGGTCGGTATTTAAAGGGCCTTATAAATCCGGAAGTAAGATCCAGTCCGAATCTCTTCCAATTCAGAATTTTATCAAACGTAAATGTCAATACATTCTCATAAGCATTGATCTTACATGTATTTCTTGAACTTAACAAGTACCTTGTGTATAAATCCAAAGCTTAGAAACTGGCAGATTATTACAAACAACTGTACAATATCCAAAACGGATACACGTGTGCTGTTTGTGTTAGTCAGGCACACAAGTAACTGTTTCCGGTTGAAAA
This sequence comes from Tegillarca granosa, assembly GCA_029721355.1. NCBI lineage: Eukaryota > Metazoa > Mollusca > Bivalvia > Arcoida > Arcidae > Tegillarca > Tegillarca granosa. Next base: position 332,967 of record JARBDR010000633.1, read on the forward strand.
TCAAACAATTTATTTTTCAAAATATTTTTTTTATAAATTGTTCACGCTATCTACAACATCTGAAGCAAAAGTATTATCTAAATCACTTAAAACGAGGACATATTCGTTAATAACAAGCCTATTCGCTATTTCTAGTAACCGGTTTCCGGATCGTGGTGACGGGAATGTTTTGATATCAAATATTAATAATAGTAATAATATTGTTTAAAAAGTGTCTAAGTTTTAAAAAAAAAAGAAAATAATGATTTTTGAAATAAAAATATATTTCTTAATATTTTTGCATTGCGCGGGTGATAAAAAAATCATTGTTTATAAAACGTTTTGATTATATTCAAGTGAGGGGTACTTGACGGACACGTAAAAACCTCAAAATAAACAAATTAAAACCATAAGAAAGACAATAATTGATCGAACAATAAAGGAAACAAATTAAAATCGATTCAATCATTTATTCAAGTATATCTGCACAGGTTAACCGGTCTGCCAGTACAATGATGTGTGCATTACTATGCTTTGTTATTTCAGTAATCGGATTAGCAGATAGAAAATCACCTATCCATTATGGTTCATTGATGCATTGCGACTCCCAAAGGCCGGCTTTCGGAAGTAAATTATTAAGATGTTACATGATTTCGGCACCTAAAAAGGCCGGTGTTCGGAATTCAGAGGGACCGGTTTATAGAAGTTTATTTTAATATAAAAAAAGAAGGATAAAGTCGGAACCGGTCCGGCATGTTCAGTTTGTGGAGGTGATCGGTTTTTAGAAGGGCCGGTATTCGGAAGTTGCACTGGATAGGGTTTGAGTACAGTGAACTTACATTTGTAAGGCCATTAAAACAGTAAATAATAAATACAAAATTAAAATTACATCATTTAAGCCATACAATTTGTACAATACCCAAAACATTTACATGATTTTTACAGAGGAATACAATCAATTTTCATCGCATATTTTGGTATCTATAATAACCATTAAATACTTCTGAAGTAAAGTTATAAGATAAGACATTTTCATCTTACTGATAAACCGTATTTATATGAACATTTGAAAGTAAAATGAATGCATGTTTTGAATCAAATTAAACTAAATGTTTAACAAAAATTAAACTAAAAAATATTTTTATACTAAGCTCTTTTTACAAAAGAAATATGTTATATAAGTCAGTATGCATTGAAAAAATATATATAATAAACAGAAAATAAAATCAAAATGAAAGAAAAAGAAAACAAAACATTATAGTAAGAATATAAATTAATTTTAGAGAATTTTGAAGATCTTGTTGACAATAAGATTACAGTTACGATTTAAAATTAACCGATTTAAAGATATGGCGTAAACCATTTCATTTCATTTAACCTAAAAGTCACATAAATTCATATCGTAATACAATTAATATTTTAACATATGATAATGGATAATCAATGGATTGGTCTGTAAAAGTGACAAAATTTTATAAATGAATTTGATGAAACGTATTGCACCAATTATAAGATATATACATATATACATTACAATATCCAATATTCATGAACCTACAGTAATAAATGAACCTCTATATAATATCAATTTTTATGTAAAAATATGCCAAAAATTTTGCCATTTATATAAAGTTATAGATATTCAGACAAACAGGTTTTTCATTGTTTAAAGGCTTTGCATCTAAAATTGTGGATTAAATTTGTTTTAATCGTTTAAAACGAACTACTGGACTCCTACCCACTAAATCCAGTTTAATGAGTTTAAATAACACCGAATTGTCGAATGAGGTATCGGTAAGAGTTCTCTTGCCCCTTCTTGTCTTTTTAATAAAAGCTTTAAACGTTGTCTTAAAGTTAAAAATGAATGAAAATCGAAGTTTTAACAATTAATAAAGCCACACTATCAATCAATCAAACTGATTTATGATCTCAAATTGACATATCACTGAAATACATTTCATAAAAAGTGTATAAAATATTGCTTTTGTACATCAACATGTACTTGTGCAAACACACTGGTGTCGGCTGGGAAAAAACTTTTCATATACCTTTTGTATAATATTTAAAAAAAACAATTTTTCTTATTTATGGATGACGATCTCTAAATTATCTTTACTGTATCCTCAAGGGTTCTTCAAGTTTTTGAAAGTAGCATCTACAAATAAATGTTAAAAAAGAAAGTACATAAAACGCATAACAATTAATTTTTTACATAATAATCTAATCTTTTACGGTTTCTGTAACGCTTTCAAGGTTTAATTTGTACTTTAAGGCATCATCTGTTTATATTTTTCAAAAATCAAATCAAAACAAACTAATAATAAAGGGTTTAACTGATGTCTTAAAAAGTTAGTGTATATAAATTAACGTTAAGGTCACAAATAATACAAGAACCACGTCACTTAGTACTGTATTTGCACTTAACGGATTTGGTTAAATGTCAGTAAACAATTATTAGTTGTTTTAGTTTGTAAAAAATACAGGTATTTGTCTTGGCTTTGGCAAATACTTTACTAAAAACATTTCAATATATAACTGAAAAATGTACACGTATATTGACACATGATTCGATGTCATATTTGCCATGTGCGCAAATAACATTATCTTTTTAATGATAGAGTATGTGTATTATCTATTACTAAATAATATATAAAATGTACAATTAATTTATACATGTAATAAGGTGGGATGTTCCAAAAATTATGAACTTTCCTGTTTTCACCACCATTTCTTTTTTTAAATTTGATCATTTTATTCGTCTCTGCCCTTCAAACTACTAAACTTGGCCAAGATATACATGTTTAGACTATCAATCCATTTCTAGAGACATTTTCCATACACCTCAATAGGAACACTCATTGTATACTGATAAATTGCAGGCCCAAGGGCATTTCGTGATTTTGTATTTTTTTCAGATATGTTAAATTTAAGTTTGGGGAACAGAAAGAAGCCGCATGGTGCTAAATCTGTAGAAAACGGGGGAGGGTTGGGTGTTGGTAGGACATTAACCTTTCCCGCCTCAAAATACTCGGAGAGGCGCATTGTCGTGCAAAAATCGGAGACACTTTATACTTTTGTAATATTTCTTCAGTTTTTCAAAAGCAACTTTTTTATAAAAGTTACCTCTTTGGTACCGAAATTTGTATATAAAACCTTATTCACGGTTCGTAATCTTTTAGCAATACTAGGACGTTTTTCATCATATGATGCCCTGATTCTGTCAAAACTCATATTTTTAGCTCTAAATAGCATACTCAGGTCTCGTCACCAGTAATTAATATATCAAAAGTCAATTTTTGGTATGGTTTGAAAATATGATAAAATAAGCAAATGAGGCATCTACCTAGCGTTTATCTTTATAAGCTTTAGATTTTTTTAGAATACCATGTCCATGTACAAACGGCAAGTTTTTCATACCAGCCTATTTCCTTAGGGTATATCTTGCGTCTTTCTGTAAGATTTGGTGGATTTTTACGATCTTATTCGTGGTTGTAACTGTTGCAGAACAACCTCAGAGAGCAATATCTTTGAGGCGTTCGTAACCTGTTTTACATTTAACAACCCACCTACAAACAGACCTTTGAGAAGTTTGTCCATTCCCTTAGATATCATAGACCTCACGATATTTAAAACCAATTAAGGACTAGTCATTTTGAGTATAGTGAAATGAATACGCTATAAAGCAATGTACACTTAGCTAAGTCAATAAAAATTTTTACCGTTATGTTTCAATTATCAATCTAACGTGTTTATGTGATTTCATAAGAAATTTCAGAATAAAATGTAATTTTTTTTGGAACATTTTTCGTAGTTTGTCTTCACAAATTTTAGATTAAAAAAGCTGACACATGAAGTTGGGTTTTATCAACGTTTTGCCATCTTTGCTTAATAAAGGTAAACATTAATTTTACTTACAGTGATTTGTAGACAATTTAATTAATTTTGATGTATGCTCAAATTGTACCTTGAAATTTAATTGCAAGAAAAATAATAAGTGTAACCAAATACTCGTAATAAAATTATCTCCAATAACTTTAACATTTTGTCACTTGATCTTGTTCTTCCTTTAAATGCTTAAAATGTATAAATAATACTAAACTGTACATACTATCAAATGAAACTTTACCTATAAGTGCAGTTTATGAGCAAATATAAAAAACATTGAAAAATGTTTTCTTTCAATCGGATATTTAACGTAGTTTAGAAAATGTTAAAGATTCGACTATTTATACTTCTCAATTTATTGTATGCGAAAAATGGATGGGTAAACAACCCATCTGGCATTACATTAAATATTGAGATTATTTTTCCAATTAATTGTATATCCAACTGTAGCATTTGTTATCGATCCCGAACAAATGGTCTTTATTTAGAATTTCAGGAAAGTTAGCACAAAGAAGTATGGGCGGTATATTTCAAACAGCCCTGTTGAAAATAATTTTTAATTTTCAACCCAATGACATCAATTTTCATTCGTTTTTGCAAATAAACAAAGGACAATAAAGTTATCGATGAAAAACGCATGAATGGACAAAATGACATTCATATCCTTAACATGTTTTTGTTTTGTAACCTTAAACATATTGTACGTAATATTTTTTCGGCATAAAAATCCTTTTCAAACCTCTTCACTTCCTAAGAGCGGGTAATCATTCAATGTATCTTTTTCCGATGAACTGTTTCCTAAAATAGACAAGAAATGAGTTTGATAAAGTGCATAAACGCAGGATAAGTAAAAGTGACTATATACATTTTTAAACATGCTTGTTTAGCACTAATCCAATTTTCTTAAAACCTATATACATGTTTCTATAACTGTATAAAATATGTTCTTTGAAAAAAACTAAAACGATGAGAGTCACGATAAGTAATCAAAGTAAAAGTGATTGCTACAAAAATATTTATATTTATTGTTTTTAGAGGGTTTAATATCAATTGGAATACAGCATTTTTAAAAAAACAAACATAATTCTTTTTTGTGCATTGTGTGACTTCAAATTATTTCAAAATATAAACAATAAAAGTCTAACTAAAAATTCTCAAATTTTTAATTAACACGTATATAAACTATTTATGTTCTGTATATAAATGCTGACGCAAAGAATCACTGAATGATAAAACCTTCATCTCTTTGATGACTTGAAGAAAATGTTTTTTACTTTCGTGTTGTTTTTATACAAATCGAAATTTTAAAAGTATAGCTACACATTGCAAAAGGTATATTGCATAGCCAAGATTCTACTAAAGAAATGTTTAAATAGAGATCTATATAAATATACAATTTTAGGTCATTTAGGTATATTCTAAATACGTGTAGCTTCAAATACTTTAATTTATGAATAGATTTGTTGATATGAGTTAGTTCCAACAAAATTTAAACTATTGTAAATTATAAATTGGCATAAAATAATTTTTAATTTAAGTAATATATGTCGTCAAAAACTTTTATACAATATATAAAACAGGTTTATTGAAGATAAAAATTCTCAGTAATTAAAAAACATAACAACTAAAGAACATATTTATTAACGGCAAAAAACAGAATTCTATTTTCGATAAGATCTTTGATTTAGAATCCATTATCCAGTGAATTGCAAACAAAATTAAAACGAAAACGTCACGTACATGTATATATTTCTATATATTCAAAGGAATACATCTCATTGAGGTACATTTATTGACCATTGTCATAGAGTTTTAAATTATAAATATATAAAACAAATATCAGTTGAATTTTGATGTGCCAGATGTGCACATTTTGGAAATTCATTCCTCATCAGTGACACTAAGACCGAAAAGTTTGATAGATAAAAAACATAAGCCAAACAGTTGAAAATTTATGAATCTAAAGTTCCAAAATTTTATAAATCCAAATCCAGCTAAGGAATGCTTAATAATGAAATCTGTAGTACAATATCTTCAAAACACTAAATTAACTAAGACTATTGGTACACATTGAAAGAATTGGCTTTCTGGTTAATTTTGAAATAAAGTAATATATTAATAATTAGGCCAGGGTGTTAAACTAAGAAAGAAAAATGATTTACATATTGAACACACAAGAGTAATTTATGATGTGTCTGATTTATGATAAAAATGTAGTTGGCAAATTTGATGAAGAAAAGCCAATAAATTTCGCTTCTAGAGTGTTAACATGCTAATTGCAGAAACTGGCGGCCTGAAATTAAAACAAAAGTACTGAGGGAACCAAAATCCGCTGCTACTAACAATGTGTAAGCAAATGCAAAAAAGATAAAAGATGTCCGTGTATTCACTTTTAAGGGCATTTCAAGGAACAATTAATATCAGATCAACAAATGCAAGTGAATTTATAATCTTGAAAAATAAAAAACCCTGAGCTAAGAATCTGCATCTTTCATTTTCAAAAGTTTTTATGAAAACCTACATTTTAAAAAAGTTGTTAGTATAGAGGTAAGAAGTGAAAAAATTTTTCAATCCGGACTGACAAGAAAATACTTGACATCTAACCCTTAGATATGATTAACGATGAAAATTATTGTTTGACCGGATAAAAATGAGATAGTCCAAACCAGTTGTAAGTATCAGAGAAAGGTTTTGAAAAAGCAAAACCTCAAATAGAAAGTCAGACACTATTTATAGACCTTTTCAGTAGTGTCTATTAATCTCGACCTCACAAAGTTACCGTAATTACTTGTCTTTTAAACCAAAAGGTAGCGACAATTAAATTGTTTTAAATTTAAACGAAACTTTCGGAAAAAAACATTCCAGAATTCTGAAATTCATAGATGGCAGAACGACGACAGAACTCGATAATACTTTACTTCTTTTTTCAGCAAATCGGAAATGTTCCAGAAGTTAGACTTAATTTTGATCTCGTCAAAAACAGTTAAACGATGCCAGTCTACTGTTTTGTCTGACTTTGATTATCGTCTTTACACTCGATTTCCAATATGCTTGCCTTTATAATATGATATTTGTTATTTCACTATTTAATGTTTTTTAAACAGCAAAAATCAGCTACATTTTAAAAGCTATTAAATTATGTTCTGTTGTTGCTCTTTATTTTATTATGAACTACTTTATTTGCGTTCTAATACGTAGTGCATAACTTTAACAAACTGCATTCGGAACTCCCTACATATTATCATGACAAGCAAAATCAACCAAGGCTTATTTACAGAATCGACGATAAAGCGACAAGTTGCATGACATAAGACCACAAACGATAAATCCAGCTTATCTATTATATCGTTATATAAACTCTCGTCTTTCTAAATCTAAAATATACCTTAAAAACAAAAGATATCATGTTTCAATAGCGTCATTAATTACACCAATTACATTAAAGGTGCTATATTTATCGCAGACATATAACAGAAAAAAATAATTTTTTAAAAAATAATCTTGTTATAAGCACTAAACATTTACTTGAACAAAGTATTGAAAAAAAATCAATAGGTGTCATAATTTTGAAAACATAATTAAATAACTAGAAAATGCGCGTGTTTTAGAATTATAGACAGCAAAGTGAAAAAACAGTGTTTGATGCCCTATGCTAGGATCTTTTACTTATACCAAGGCCCTAAATTTTTGTATGATAGAGGGAAAGCAGAATGTCCTTGAAAAACGGCAAACCTTTGACAAACGAACTGTTAACCTTCATTACACAATTATCTGTCTGATTCAAATTTGATGCCACTGGTGCTTCTGACAACTCATCCTCTGTAGCTTCTAAAATATAAATAATTAAATTTACAACAAAATATCTTTTCGAGTGAATAAAACTTCAACTAAAATTTATGAATTTTAAAATATCACATTTTAATACTCAATACAATATTAGTTATTCTACTGAAAAGAGATCTTCGATCTGCCTTGATTTTTTGGGGGAAAAAATCAAATAAGAACCCATAAATAGGTTTTGCAAAAAAGTTAAATAACGTAATAAAACAAACATACCAGTCCTTGTCCATATCAAACTGGCAAAATATGTTTTACACGTGAACTTCCATCAAGGAAGTGAGGCCGGGTGCTCCGGAAGGGTAAACACTCCCTGTCTAGCTGGCTACACCCGTCACGTGCAAGTCAATTTTGAGACTGAAAGGAATAATTCAGTCTTAAAGTAATACGCTGAGAACAAACGACATTTATCTAGCGACATAAATACTTTTATCGAGATAAATGGCCAGTAAAATGTTTTTCAGAAGCGTTTTAATTCACAAAAAGAAACGTGGATACTTTTATCGACCTAATTGTGGAATGGTTTTAAATCACAAATGAAAAAATAAATTTCAATAAAATTGTGAGAAGTTTTTAAGATGCGATTTAATTTTTTTTTTTTTTTTTTTTTTTTTTTTTTTTTTTTTTTTGATGAAAAATGTAAATACTCTTGAATAAAAAGCTTGTGTACACACCTCAGTCCATCTAGTGACGTAAATATTTAATCGAGATAATTGACTAGTAGTACAATTTTTTAAAACACAGATTAATTCACAACAAAAGCCCCGCCACCCGGGGCAATATATGCCCGTCACTATATATGATGTGAGATTTTGTTGGAATCATACTTTTTCCTAGATCATTTTATTAATTTTTTGAGCTGCAACAGACAAACTGTGCACTTTTGAAACATGAAAACTAAATTTGTATAGTAACTGTGACCTTGACGTTTGACCTAGTGACCTGATTTGTTAACCCATGCAATATGTCATCACAGGGAATACGTTGTTCTCTTCAATCTATTTTAAGAACTACTTTATTTGCGTCCTAATAAGTAGTGAGTAACTTTAACAAACTGCATTCGGAACACCCTAGATATTATCATGACAATTAGCAAAATCAAATAAGTTTAATTCACAGAATTGACGAAGAAGCGACTACTTGCTTGATATAAAATAACGACCGATAAATGTAATTTATCTATCATATCGCTGCATAAACTCTCGTCTTTTTAATTCTAAAAAAAACTTTTTACAATGTTTTAATGGCGTCATTTATTACACAATAACAATAAAGGTGCTACAGTGATTGCAGAAATATAATATAAAATAGTTTTTTATCTTGTCAAAAGCATTTAACATTTACTGGAACAAAGTATTGAGAATAAATTTTAAGAATAAGATAAAACAAAATAAAATAGTGAGAAGTTTCTAAGACTCGGTTTGATTAAAAAAAGAACTATAGATAATCTAGAATAAAAAGCTGATGTACACACCCCAATCCATACAGTGACATAAATTTTTAATCGAGATAATTGACTAGAAGTACATTTTATTGCTCGGATTAATTTACAACAAAAGCACCGCCAAGGGATGCAATATATGCCCGTCACTATCTACGATGTGAGATTTTGTGGGAATCATACTTTTCCAAGATCAGTTGAATAATTTTTGAGAATGTAAGTTGACACGGACAAACTGTACACCATTAAATGCATGGAAACTAAATTGATATAGTAAATGTGAACTTGACCTTTGACCTTGTGACTTGATTTTTACCCAAGGCAATATGTCATAACATGAAATAATTTGACCAGTTTTGAGATTAATCTGACAAAATGTGTGTCTTTAAAAGCACAGAAATCAAATTTTTATTTTGACACACGGTGCGTCTTTAAATGCAAGGAAACTAAATTCCTATTCATTATAACTTTGGCATTGACTTTTGACGTTGTCCTAATATGCAATCCCATGCGTTATATTATCACAAGGAATAATCAGAATTTGTTTAGATCAATTGGATAAACAGCTTGTCTTTAAATTCGTGGAAACTGAATTTCTTTTTCTAGTAACTGTGACCTTGATATTTGACTTAGTGACATTAAAAATTCAAAACAAATATATATAATACAAATACCAGATGTGCACATTTCGGAAATTTATTCCTCATCAGTGAAACTAAGACCGAAAAGTTTAACACATAAAAAATATATTCCAAACAGTTGAAAATAATGAATCTAAAGTTTCAAAACTATATAAATACAAATCCAGCTAACGAATGCTTTGCATGAGGGAACAAACCTTGGTTTTAAATAAATTTCAAATTTTAGACGGCAGGAAATTTTGCTAAATGGTACATTTTCTGACAGCACCAAGTACTGCCTACTGAAAAGTTTAATACATAAAATATATAATCCAAACAGTTAAAAATAATGAATCTAAAGTTTCTAAACTATATTAAAATATTTAAGAAGCACATAAGAATTGAAAGAGTAAAAATGCACGACAGGAATGTAAATATAATGTTATTGCCCTTAATTTCAACATGTTCAACATACGTTTATTACCATTTCAATTTCTGATATTGAAAATTGATAACCAAAATAGGGATCATGACTAAACCGGGCTGGAACTTGATGTTTGAAATCTGCATCCAAAGATTCAGGCGTTTGATTTGTTATTGATATTATCTAACAATCGTTTATACATATAAATTTGATAATAATTTGAGACCCTTTGTCCACAAATATTAATCAATAGCTTATAAGCTATTTATAAATATTTTTTCTCTCCTTACTACTGTGTCTTTATATCTTTATTTTTCGGTATCCCATTTTGCAGATCTCTCTCTCTCTCTCTCTCTCTCTCTCTCTCTCTCTCTCTCTCTCTCTCTCTCTCTCTCTCTCTCCGCCAAAGTTTCTCTGTCTGCACAAGATTTACATCCCATTACATAAATGTTATATTATAAATTTATGAATTGTCTAAATGAAATATCATAAAGATTATATTATGACGACATTAAAATGTTTGAAAATATTTGTCAGTTTGCGTGCCACTTGTCGGTGGTTTTCTAAAGGCATTTCAGTTTCTTTGATGATCACTTCCCGAAAGAAGTGTAGAAACTTATAATTTGACAGGACAACCTCTCTCTCTCTCTCTCTCTCTCTCTCTCTCTCTCTCTCTCTCTCTCTCTCTCTCTCTCTCATACGACGTAAAAGCTATTCCTGATTAATTTACAATCTTTTGCTCTCATAAAACATCGAGTTTATTTTGCTTCATTCGTTCTTTTTTCTTCCTAATTAGAGATAGGTTATTCAATATATTTATTTTAATTTGTTTAATATTTTTATCTGTCTTGAAAAGTATCTGTGTATCCTATATTATTATTCATTTCATTCAAAAACTAAATTAGAATTTTCAATTATGAACAAATTGAATTTACAAAGTAATCTGAAAATTTTTTTTTCTATATCAAAAATTAATGAAACAAATTTTAACATCAGAAGTGGATGTAGATTAAGATTCTACAAATGCATATTAATGTCTAAAAAATAACTATTTGTTGAATTTACAATCTAATTAACTGATTTTGCTAGTCAGATAAATAGGTATATTACAGGTAAGATTTGACATTCCTGCATTCCTTTGATTAATTAATGATTTATTTTTCTTTAAAATAAAACATTAATTAATAAATGCTGTAAAATTGATAGAAATTATCATAATATATAAAATGAAAAGTTAAAATGGAATAAAGTTACATAAACTTGCATATTTTCTATTTCAAATCTGAGGTTTTTAAGAAATGTCACATTGTCACATTTCCTTAGGTTAATATAAATAATTTGTCCCTTGATATACAGTAGAACTTCGATAACTCGAAGTCCATGGGACTTCATTGGTGACTTCGAGTTATCGGGGTGTTCGAGTTATCGAAGTTGAAGGATGATGTCACCTTAATACTAGTATATGTTTTCCTCTACAGAAATTTTTGATGTTGTAAACAGTTATCGGAAACAAAATGAGACACAATAGAAAAAAAAACTAATAGTTACTTTCGAAATATAATAGTAATGATTATAAAACCTAAACCAAACGTGTTATTTTATTTTAATGATGATGTTTACCAACAACGGGATCGGAAATTAGATATGTGTAATGTTTATCAGCAATACTTATATATATTTTTTACATTGTTAAGATAATACGAACACAGTAAATAAAATTACAAAGCATTGACATAAGTCTTTAATATTTTATGCAGTCGTGAGTACCACTGGGTTAGTCGTTTAAATTAAGCTTGGAGTAATTAATTCGAAAGTTGAACTGTTACTCGACGGCGGCATATTACTCGGCTTCTGTAATTAGAGATAAGAGTAAGGGATTGGCGTAACTATCAAAATTAATTGTCCGTGACGGTATTGAATATTAATCCGTTAATTGATACTTATTTATCCGGTAGATAACTAGAACTTCTCGGTTCACTTCTGTAATAATTACCCATATGTGCTTTGTCTGATTGATTTAATTAAGGGGTCTTTGGTCACACATTGTTAGAATAAAATTAGAATTTTTGAAGTAAATTTTAATAGTTTTTTTAACTACAGACCAAATTTTTACTTCGAGTTATCGGGGGTATTCGAATAGTTTTTTTTAACTACAGACCAAATTTTTACTTCGAGTTATCGGGGGTATTCGAATTATAGAAGTTTGAGTTATCGAAGTTGTCCTAATATAGTTTATATAGAAAACCGGTCGGGACAAAATAAAGACTTCGAGTTATCCGTGGTATTCGAGATATCGAAGTTTGAGTTATCGAAGTTCTACTGTACATTCTAACCCTTGGCAACCAAGTGAGTTCCAGCCCCGGTGAGGACAAGTGTTAAAGGTAAGACTTAATTCATTGAGTCATGAAATAATGTGATATAATTATATAAGATAATAATGAGAAATAAAAAGATAATAAAAAAAATATCAACAAATAAATAAAAATAAAAAAATATGATAAATAATGAAGTATAAATTTTACATTAAAAAAAATTAAATAAAGTAAATAAAACATGAATTACAAACTTATTAAAATATCATTTTGTATAATTTTTTTTTAAATAAATTTTTTTTTTTTTAAATTAAACACAAATAATTTTTTTTTACTTCTTAAATAAATAAATCAAGCAATGAATATTTAATACTACTTTTTTCCGGGCTTAAAGGAGCTTAAAGATGGCTAAAAATTTTAGTGCCATTTACCCATCTTTAAATCTAGCTTAAAGATGCATGGTTTAAATACATCTTAAAGCAACTTAAAGATAGCTCAAAGATGACTTAAAGACAATTTAAACCATATTTAAGCCACATTCAAGCTAGCTTAAAGATGATATTTCGTCTTGTAAATGTTTTATCGAGATTATGGACAAGTAAGAAAGTTTTTACGATACAGTTTTATTCATAATAGAAACGTAAACAATTTTTAATGAAAATCTGATATACAAACGAAAAACTATCTAGCAACATAAAAAAGTTTATCGAGATCATAGGCTAGTATAGTAGTGTTAAAGATGCTTTTCTATTTTTTCAAAAGTAATTTGGATAATCTCCCACAATATGCTTGTGGAAACACGACAATCTATTTAGTGACATGAATATTTTTATGGAGACAATAGACTAGTAGGAAAGTTTTTAAACACACTTTCATTCCAAAAATAAAAGTGGATTCCTTTCAATAATAAGCATGTATACAGAAGGCATAGCTATATTTAGCCTTGACAGAAAATGTCAAGGGGCAGTTTTGTCGACAAAAAGACGTATCTAGACTATGGGCTAGTACAGAAGTTTTTAATACTCGGTTTAATACAAACAAATATGGATAATTTCCTACAATATTCTTGTGGAAACACGACAATCTATTCAGCGACATGGATATTTTTATCGAGACAAAAGACTATAAGGAAAGTCTTTAAACACAATTCCATTTAAAAAAAATTGTGGATTTTCTTCAATAAAAAGCGTGTGTTAATAAAACAAGACTATTTGAAAAAGATAAATGATTGACAGAAAAAATAAAACGCAGTTTAATTCACAAAAAAGACTTATCGAGACTAGTACAAATATTATAATAACTCAGCTTTATCAACAAAAAGCTTGTGTACACACGGCAATCTATCTAGCGACAATATTTTTATCGAGGTAATTGACTAGAAGGAGAGTAATAGTAATATACTTGTGAATACACAACATCCTTACCAACAAAATGATTTTTGTGTCGAGATTACGGGCTAGGGAAAATTTTTTCGCACGTAGTTTAATTCACAAAAAGACTAGTAGGAGACACGACTTCGTTCTTAAAAAAGTGGATATCTTCAATAAATACTTCCCTACACACAATAAAACATCTAGTGACATAAATATTTTTATCGAGAAAACTGACTATTAGTAAAGTTATAAAGGAAAAATTTAATTCTCAAAAAAAATTGATAATCTTCAGTAAAATATTTTTGTTCTCACGACAATCTACAGAGTGACGTAAATGATTTTATCAAGATTAATGGCTATCGGAAAAGTTTTTGAACTCGGTTTAATTCACAAAAAGAAATGTGCTAAATATGCAACCATATGCTAGTGTAAACAGGATGAAATATCAGCGAAATAAATGCTTAATTGATATAATTGACAAGTAGGTGAGTAATAAAGTGTAATTTACAATAGAGTAAATAATCTTCAATAAAAAGGTTGTGACAATCTATCCTGCGACGTTAATTTTTATCGTGATTATGAACAAGCAGAATTTTTCCGTTGCAATTTAATTAACAAAAAATTGATAATCGTCAATACAAACTGACTTAAGGGAAGAGAAATGAAGACACAGTTTAAGTAACAAAAACGAAAAGAAGATAGTCTTGAAATGTTTGTGCATATACTACAGTCTATTCAAGGACATAAATGTTTTCATTGATAGAATTGACTAGAAGAAACGTTTTAAGACGCAGTTAAATTCGCAAAAAAAAAAAAACGTGAATAGTTTTTAATTATAAGCACACGACAATCCAGTGACATAATGTTTTTATTATGTTTATTCAAACGGATTTGACAGTAATAAAGTTATAAAGACGCAGTTTCATTCACAATAGAAAAATGTATATTCTTTTATTCAAAGGTTATGTTCACACGGCAATCTATCCAGTGGCAGAACTATCTTTATCAAGATAATTGACAGAAAGTCAAGAAATACAGACGAAATTAATTTACAAAAAGAAAAGTAGATAATCTTCAATAAAAAATCTTTTGTACATACAACTATCTTTTCAGTGACAAAAATGTTTTATCGAGATAAAGAACTAGTCGAAAAGTTTATAGACGGTGTTTAATTTATAAAAAATAAGCACTTTTATAGTCTATACGTACTTCTGTTAGGTTTGTCCACTTTCCTTTTATCTTTCTCCACACAGTATCCTACAAAAAGAAAGTTTTCTCCATCAGACAATTAATTAAATTCATGTATAAAAGCGGCTTCTTAGTAGTATTATATTATCTTTGCTTTGCAATCTGCTTCAAATACTGTAAACTTGCAAAGTTTTGTTTGTCAAAAATCTAACTATGATCTACAAATAGATGTACGACAATGTGACTCATTAATTAAAATGTGTTAGCATTTTCGCCCACTATGGTTCTGTGGCATTAAAAATTTATATTAAAAATCATAGTCTCACTATACAAGATACGTTATTTATTATCGCTTTAAATGCAAGTCTTGTTTTTAGATATTTGAGTAAGTAGAACTTATAGAAAACCAACTACTGCTAACACAGTCTTTCAATTTGCATCTTCCTTCTCTTTCTTATTTATATAGTATCAATTTGTTTCTTGATCTTAAACACTGTAAAATGGTCTATAGTCCTTCCTTTAATGTGTTTTGATATGTAAAAGCCCTTGATTCGAAATCTTTAAACAGGTTTGAAAAAAATATATATATAATCAAAATTATTACCTGTGTTTATTGGTGTTTTTTTATAATGCGACCAAAAGATACAAAAGATTGTGTATGTAATCGGAAGTAACATAAGCGGGATGGTAACTGTCAGTGTTTCTGTTACGCAGGCTGAAAATACAGATCATTTTATTTTCTATATAAAATATTAAAATGACTGATACTTTTACTACGTAAATATTAATATTTAGAAAAACAAGAGCGGGCCCTTTATATACTTTTAGATATGAAAAAACCTCAGGCGTCTTAATCAATGAAAATTTATTTCTAATGCAAAACATTCTTTAACTGGATTTGGATTTATATAATTTTGGAACTTTTGCGTAATTAAGTTTCCACTGTTTGAATTATCTTTTTTATCTATAAAGTTTCCATAAAGTGAAACAGCAAAAGTCCATAATTGCAGAAAAAATAAGAAGGCAATGTGCACTTAAATATGTTATTTGAAACATTAAATAAAGTATAATAAATCAATAACTGAAAGTACTGAAATTCGCGAAAGACGAAAGAAAAATGAATGTTTGATTGAATGTTAATTTTGCGTCCTGTTCAAGATTATGTCACGTAAAGGTTACAACCTTTGAAGGTGTCGTAGTAGATAAGTTCACTTAGCAGTGAAATGAAAGACAGCAGTGGGGAAAATTATGTGCAATGTCTATTGGCTATAACCCTTATCTCCTCGTTAAATGACCATATACAAGTCTGCAGATAAACTAGCATAAATTATTCAAATAATCAGTGACCATGCATCTCAAATTGATCATATCATAAACAATCTAGCATTATATGACCATATTATAATCCATGTTACAATAAATAGTCTTATCACAAACTTTATTGTATTTCATAAACCAAGATATACCATTCCGTAAACTATGTGTTTAAAAAGACTTCATATATATCATAAACAATGTGGCATTCAATGACCATTTCAAAAACCATGTGACACTTAATAATCAAATCATAAACCATTTGGTATTAATTGACCATATCATAAACCATGTAATACTAAATGACCATATCATAAACCGTGTGACACTAAATGACCATTTCATAAACAATGTACACTAAATAACCATATCATAAACCATGTGAAACTAAATGACCATATCATAAACCATGTGATACTAAATGACCATTCCATAAACCATGTACACTAAATAACCATATCATAAACCTTGTGACACCTAATGGCCATCGCCAATATATATATTGTATTATCTCCCCTTTGGGTTAGGTTGTATTTTATCTCCCCTGCGGATGTGCTCTGTGTACCATGTGTGATGATTGTCTCAGTTATTTTTTATAAAGTATTTCTGCTATATCGACTTTCGTCGTTAGTGATTCTTTCCTTACTGGCGTGGTGGCAGCGGTCAGAGAACCCACTCAGAGAGACACTCAAAGTTCGTAAATACAGTAAAGAGGAAACGAAGAATCAAACTCTAACAGATCACTTTTACTACAGTGGTGACGTAAGTCGTAACAATGGTGGGAATAAGGGCACCTAAACAATGGTGTTTGACCAAACATGAGACAATTAATTCATTTGAATCATGGCGCCAAAACCTCCAATACACACTGTCTTTAGACCACAATTTTGCAGCTTTCCTTGTTGATGGTTTTACATGGCAAAAGAAAACAAACGTTGCCCCATTACGCGGTTTTGAAAATGATGACGAGGGCGTTCCTGAGGCGACCCGTCGTACGGCAGCCCAGAAGTGTACTCACCTTGATTTAATGTTAGGCCAAATTGCAAATTATTGTCCTGTCATATCGCGCAACACCATAGTTAAACATTCAACATCTGTTAAAAGTATATGGCAGGCCATTCGCCTCCATTTCGGATTCCAATCCACAGGGGGTCATTTTCTTGACTTCAATAACATACACTTAGAGCCTGGGGAACGTCACGAGGACTTATACCAACGCCTTGCTAGCTTCGTCGAAGATAACCTGTTAAGAACTGACGGTGGTATACGCCATCATGGCGAAATACCTGATGCCGATGAAGAGTTATCTCCCTCGTTAGAGAACTTTATAGTACTTCATTGGCTGCGTCTAATTAATCGTGACCTACCGGGTCTTGTAAAACAACGCTATGGCACGGAGTTACGTTCCCAGACACTTGCTTCCCTAAAGCCAGAGATATCTCAAGCGTTAGATAGTTTACTAGATGAAGTTCACTCTGCTGCTGATTCAAAAGTATTGAGAGCTGCTTTAAAGGGACATTCAAATTCAGGCACCAAACCGTCTGGTAGTTTTAATCGTCCCAAAACTCCTAACAAACTTTCGACCAAATCATGTATACTGTGTAAACAGGCAGGCCGCCCTCACCAACATTTTTTGAGCATGTGTGATTATTTACCCGAGGATGATAGAAAATATATGCGTTCAAAAGTAAGGCAATCTGTAGAAGTGACATCAAACACCATTGACTGAGGATGACCTTTCAGACGACAAGCAGTTGTCCAGAGGATTCTGGTTCACATAAGCTACGAGTTGTGGCTTCGACTAGACGAGTTCACACTAAGCAGTCACCATATTTCAAAGCATTTTACGGTCATCACCCACTTAACGTCACATTAGATACCGGTGCTGAAATAAGCATGATTAAGGCCTCAACTGCCACGTACATAGGCGTACCTATAAAGAAAAGCACACAAAGCGCTTTACAGGCGGATGGCGTGACTCCTCTTAATATAATCGGGGAAATCCACCTTACTTTAACAAGAGACAATGTCGACTTGAATCTGGAGGCACTTGTAGTTAACTGATCTGGATGTGGACATTTTAGCTGGAATTCCTTTCATGTCAAGTAATGACATATCCGTACGACCCGCTAAAAATAAAATAACTATCAATGGCTGTGATGACATCTTTTATGGAAACCAACCTTCAAATTCAAAATCTACTACCAACCGGGTTAGACGTGCTCAAAGCTTCATTCTTCGCTCAGCGTCTAAATTGTTTACAGTCTGGCCCGGATGTTTTGTAGAACTGAATACACCGTCTGATATAGATCCGGACGCTACACTCGCAGTCGAACCTCATGTTGGCATGAATCGCTCCAGTCAGTGGCCCCGTCCACACATTATAGAATCTGTCGCTAGAAAGGTCCGCATTGTGAATGACACTTCTGAGCCTCAAATCATACGTAAATACGAGCATTTGTGTCGGGCACACCTTACATGCAAATTAACAAAGGATAACACGAGCTCGGTTATCAGTGCTGATTGTCTCACTCATGCCCCGCCAAAGCGTCACACTACAACATACAACAATTTGATCTCTGTGGATCCAGATAAAATCCTGGATGAAAACACACGTAAGAAATTTAACTCTGTTTTGGAACAATATAACGAAGTATTTAGTGATGACATGGCCGGATACAATGGAGCAGTTGGTCCGTTTAAAGCAACTGTTAACATGGGCCCCGTACTGCCTCCACAACGTAAAGGCAGACTTCCTCAATACTCCAGGGACAAACTTGTTGAATTACAAGATAAATTTGACGAACTTGAAACTAAAGGTGTATTTTGTCGCCCAGAGAATATAGGTGTTAATGTGGAATATTTGAACCCGTCATTTCTTATTAAGAAACCATCTGGTGGCTACCGTTTGGTTACTGCCTTTGCGGACGTTGGGCGTTATAGTAAACCGCAACCGTCTCTGATGCCCGACGTTGACAGCACACTACGTACAATCGGTCAGTGGAAGTACATCATAACATCAGACCTTGTTAGTGCCTTTTATCAAATTCCACTATCTAAAGACTCAATGAAGTACTGTGGAGTCGTTACTCCCTTTAAAGGCGTCCGTGTCTACACGCGTTGTGCCATGGGTATGCCAGGGTCAGAAACTGCTCTGGAAGAGCTAATGTGTCGCGTCTTGGGTGATTGTCTACAAGATGGCATAGTGGCAAAACTAGCAGACGACTTATACTGTGGAGCGAATACACCAGAGGAACTATTACGTAACTGGACACGCGTTTTACAAGCCTTAAAAAATAGCGGATTATGTTTGTCCCCGTCCAAGACCATCATTTGTCCTCGGTCAACCATGGTATTAGGATGGATTTGGTCACAAGGTACTCTTTCTGCAAGCCAGCACCGAATTGCTGTGTTATCCTCTTGTGATCCCCCAGATTCTGTGAAAGGTCTACGATCGTACATTGGAGCATATAAAATGCTAAGTCGTGTGTTACCACACTGTTCACAAGTAATCGATCCTATGGAATCTGCTATATCTGGCATGAACTCTAGTGACAAGGTCAAATGGACAGAAAATCTAAGAACAGCATTCTCTAGGTCACAAGAACACCTCGACAGTCATAAGTCTGTAGTTATACCGAAAACCACGGATCAACTATGGATTGTAACCGATGGTTCAGTATCAAAGTCGGGCATTGGTGCGACAATGTATGTTAGTCGAGACGGTAAACTTAAGTTAGCGGGATTTTTTAGTGCAAAGTTGCGAAAACACCAAGTCAACTGGCTACCTTGCGAAGTTGAAGCCCTATCTATTTCTGCTGCTGTCAAGCATTTCAGTCCTTATATTATTCAATCAAGTAAAGTTGCTCAAATACTTACGGACAGCAAGCCGTGCGTACAGGCTTTCGAAAAGTTATGCCGTGGAGAGTTTTCGGCAAGTCCCAGAGTTACATCATTCTTATCTATAGTCAGTAGATATCAGATGGGAATTCATCATTTGGCAGGTTCGGCAAACATTCCGTCCGATTTTGCCAGCAGAAACGCGCCTTCATGCGACGCACCTAATTGTCAAATTTGTAATTTTATTTCTCGCACAGAGGATTGCGTTGTTAGAGAAATCAACGTAAAGGAAATCCTAAATGATGGAATTAAACTGCCATATACGACAAGATCAGCATGGGTCAGCATACAGTCTGAATGCCCTGACTTGCGACGTACACACGCACATCTGAAACAAGGAACGCGTCCTTCAAAAAAGCTTACCAACATTAAGGATGTTAAGCGTTATTTAAGTGTCGCTACAATTGCAAAAGATGGACTTCTTGTTGTTAGACGATGTGACCCTCTATCGCCTCCATCCGAACTTATTATAGTACCACGCAGTGTAATTGATGGACTTGTTACTGCCCTTCATCTCAAACTTGATCACCCTACAAAGCATCAAATGCAGCAAGTTCTTAAGCGCAATTTCTACGCCTTGGATATACTTAAGACTATAGATCGTGTTTGCGAGTCATGTCATGTATGTGCCTCCTTACAAAAAGTTCCCAAATCTATAATCAAACAATCTACGGAAGATCCGCCTGAGACTGTCGGTATATCATTCGCAGCAGACGTTCTTAAACGCAGTCGCCAGCTTATATTGTTGGTTAGAGAAACTGCTACTTCTTTAACTACCACTTGTATAATTCCTGACGAAAAATGTGAGACATTACGGGACAGTTTAGCTAAACTCATGGTTGAGTTACACCCTATTGACGGTCCGTGTGCCGTAGTCCGTGTTGATCCGGCCCCAGGATTTACTGCATTAAAGGATGATTCTATTTTAAAGAGACTCAATATAGCTATTGAAGTTGGAAGAATTAAAAACATCAACAAGAATCCGGTTGCGGAAAAGGCTATAGCCGAACTCGAGAACGAAATTTTGAGACAGGAGCCTGGTGGAACACCTATCACACCTTTAATTCTGGCCGTAGCCACTGCCAGGTTAAATTCGCGCATTCGTAGTCACGGACTATCAGCACGTGAGTTATGGACTCATCGTAATCAGTATAATCATGAACAACTACCTATCTCAGACAGAGAGATTATTGTCCATCAGCATCAACAACGTCAAACAAACCACCCGTATAGTGAATCTTCCAAGTCTAATCACTCGAGTAGACCTTCACCTGACATAAAAGTTGGTGACCTCGTATACTTATATTGTGATGGGTCAAAACATGAATCACGTAATAGATATCTTGTTACATCAATTAACGGTGAATGGTGCTTCATTAAAAAATTTTCTGGAAAACAGTTACGTGCCTCTTCGTATAAAGTGAAATTATCCGAGTGTTATCTTGTCTCTAACACCATTACAGACAATATTAAACTTTCCGAGTTTCCATGTCATAAAGATGACAACGACAACGATATCGAAGATATTAATACCGTTGGTGACAATAACACTACATATGAACCTACCACACCAGTTGTACCGCCCCTGCTATATCACCCTCCAGGTGAATACAATGATATCGCTAATAAGGATGTGTTTACAAATAGTGATGAAGTTACCGTGGATAATTTACCTGCTATTCACGGATTTACCGAAGTAGCCAATCAAAATAAAGAAAAGACGCCTAGATCATCAGGAAGAGAACGACGACCTCCTATACATCTCCAGGATTATGTTTGTTCTTAATTGTGTGATTTATTTGTGTGCTTTTGTAACTCTTTGTTAGCATTGATTACCTACATTAGTGATTCTTTTTATTTCATGCTTATTTATAAGTGTCTAACCAGATAGGTTCCTAGACTTTGACACAAAGAAGAAAAAAAAAGTGGTTGCGCCAATATATATATTGTATTATCTCCCCTTTGGGTTAGGTTGTATTTTATCTCCCCTGCGGATGTGCTCTGTGTACCATGTGTGATGATTGTCTCAGTTATTTTTTATAAAGTATTTCTGCTATATCGACTTTCGTCGTTAGTGATTCTTTCCTTACTGGCGCATATTACAATAATCATATAAACATTGGACTCAAAATCATTGTATCAATATCAACGTAACTCAAATTAATCATATCAAAAACCATGTGGCAACAAATGGTCATATCATAAACCATATGACTTAAAATGACCATATCTTAAACCATGTGAGAAAAATTATTATATCTTATATGTTATGGCACTATTTGACCATACCATAAATCATGTACTCAAAATGACTATATTCAAGGCATGTGACTAAAAAAACCAAAAAGAACACAGTTTAAGCAATGTGACACAAAATGATCATTAAAAACATGTGATAAACCATGGTCTTATAATTCCCCATGTGACTCGAAATCACTATATCATAAGCCATATGATTCAAATAGCAATATCATAAATCACTATATAAACAATGTGACTACAATTAACAGATAAAAACGATGTGATGAAAAAAGACCATATCATAAAACATGTGACTAAACCTGACCATATCATAAACTGTCTCAAAATAGCCATAAATAACATGTGACTCAAAGTAACCATATCATAAACCATGTTACTCAAAATAAAAATATCATAAACCATCTGACTGAAAATGACAACATCATAACTCAAAATGACCATATTATGAATGTTGTCACAGAAAAGGATAATTTTATAAAACATGTGACTCAAATGGTCATATCATCATACATGTGGCAATAAATGACCATTTCATAAATCATGTAGCATTAAATTACTATACTATGTAGCATTAAATTACTATATCAAAAACCGTGTGACTCACAAACGACATATCACTAAATATGTCACTCAAAATGACAATACCTAAAACATGTTTCACTGAATGACCATATCATTAACCATGCTGCACTAAATGACCCTATCACTAACCATGTGGCCCTAAATTACCATATCATAAACTGTGTGATTCTAAATGGCCATATCATAATCCTGTCACTTAAAATGATCAAATAGCAAAAACTACTTTTCAGTGAATGACCATATCATAATCCATTTGGCACTAAATGACCATATCATAAACCTTGTGACTCAAAACTGTAATATCATAAACCATGTGGTACTAAATGACCATATTATAAACCACATGACACTAAATGACAATAATGTAAACCAAGTTGCACTAAATGACAATTATATAAATCATGTTGAAATAACCATATCATAAACCACGTGACACTAAATGACCATATCATAATAATTTGCATTAAATTACCATAAACCAAATGACCATAAACCAAACGACATTAAATGACAATGATATAAACCATGTTCCACTTAATGACCATATCATAAACTATGTGACACTAAATGACAATATCATAAACCTTGGAACCAAAAATGTTATTTCATAAACCATGTGACACTACATGTCCATATCGTACACCACATGACACTAAATGACGATAATATAAACCACGTTACATTAAATGACAATAATGTAAACCATGCTGCGCTAAACATATGATATAACCACATCATTACCAATGCGACACTAAATAACCATATCATGAACTGTGTGATTAAAAATAGCCATATCATAATCATGTGACTCAAAATGACAAACTGGTACAAACCATGTTTCACTAATTAATCATATCATAAACCATGTGGCACTAAATGACCTTATTATAGACAAAATGCCATTAAAAGACAATAATATCAACCAAGTTGCACTAAATGACAATGTCATAAACTATTTTGCACAAAATGTCCTTATCGTAAGACATGCCACTGAATGACAATGATATAAACCATGTTGCACTTAATGATTACATCATAAACCGTGTGTCTCAAAATGACCATATAGCACAAACCATGTTTCACTGAATGACCATATCATAAATCTTGTGGCACATAGAGTAAAAGTATTTTTTCACGGCATGTAAACAAACATGACAACCAGCAAATTGATGGCGTTAGAACGTTAATTCATTTAATTTTATTCTATTTACTTCCTTTGAAAACAAGTTACAATATTGACACTTGATCTTACCTCCCTGCTAGTCATAATTAAACAAGTGACGATGTATTTATTTGACTGAAAAAGCGTGAATTTTTACAGTAGTCGATTAACATAACTAAAACACAGATATGGCTGGATTACAGGATATCGTTAGGAACAAGTTATACACTCACTGTAGGATAGTAATATACATAAAACTCAATTCTGTAGAGTCAGGCCATCGCGTGTGACACTGACCTACGACAGGAATCTATTTAAAGAGGCATATAAAACATAATACCTATTTGTACACTTATGCCGAAAACCGAAAGTCAGCAGATCGTTGTTTACATTGGTTTTTGTGTTTAACTTCCTAACCGAATTTTTTAAGAAACATTATTTAAGCCTCATAATTATAATATTTTTGTCCCATTCGTTTATTTTTGTCATATTTACAAACGTAAAGGTGTTATTAGTCTGCATCTTTTGAACAATATTATCTAAGTAGTTTCTATTTTTCTTCGATTGACCTTTTGACCCGATACTTCAGTAAGGAAGAGGTCACTTGCATACAAGAGTAAATCCAAATATTTCCCTTGGATACCTATAGTAACCCGATAATGTTTAAAAATCAACTTTCCTTCAGGGGACTTCAGTAATTAAACAAACACTTATTTCACCTCTTGGATGCATGCATACGATTTATTAGGCAAGAATACATATTGACAGAGAACTGTCGACAGGCAATCATAGAAGGGGGCAAAGTGTGACGTCATCAAAACAAAGTCTGTCCTTAAATACTGGCAAATGCCAAGTTCTCTTTCGATTCTCGAATAGATTTCTGACTAAATCAATTTTAGTCAATGAACAATTTATCACGGAAATTCCATCCCCGAATCAATAGATGAAAAAGCCGTCTAAATTTGGGTTATCTGTCCTGATTCAACTTCCAGCATTTAACAAGAGAAAGCTAAATTCTGTAATGGACTTAAACAGCTTTGCTTTGCCGAATAAAAACACAAGTTGGCTTCAATTATTATTAAATTTCAGATTTTGGATATCTCGAGTAAATACCCTGTAGTAACGTGATTTATTCTTTTAAAAGGTACGCCATCCTGACTCAATAAACATCTCAAATTTAAACAGATATAAGAAGGTTTTGTTTGATTACCTAGAAAAAATTAGCTTATCAAATTTAATACCTACCGACATGGCATATACTAACGACTAACGCTAATATCAACAGATCAAAGATTCCTTTAATAATAATTATACGATACCACTGTTTTATAAACGCCAAACAACCTGAAACATTTAGATAAAGATATTTAACTATATATGGAAAAATTAAGTTCTATATCACCAATAACAGTCATATTAGGACAATAAGATATGGTAATTATAGAACAATCCCAGGGTCATAAGTGATAAATTTTATTCCAATGAAAAATTTACATCAGGATTGTTTAGAAAAATTGCCAGGTAAAAACAGAAACCGTTATGACCGAATGATTTTGAGTGCTAGCTTTCATAAAATAATATCATTAGTCACTATCTCCCAGTGAAAAAGAAAATTAATTATATCATTAGTCACCACCTCCCGGTGAAAAATAGAATTTCTCCTGCCATGGGTTGCGGGGATTTTATACTACTCCACTGCCGAAAATCTGAAAAAGAACAAAAATATTAACTTGGAGAAAACCACTATTTTAATTTATATATTTTAGACTTCCAAACATAATACATATAGATCTAGAATCAACGAAATTTGGAATCTTTTTAAGAAAAAAAAATCAAGAAAATGATATAAATAAAAAATCTTCAAAATTCTGATTTCACATTTTATTTGTCATTGTGGGATGAATAAAAACAGGTATTACAACAAAAAATATACTTTATTCTTTAACCGACTTATATCATTGAAATAGTTAGGAGGAATAATGGTAATGATTTGCTTGTTTCCTGTGAGCTAACACTTACCATCTAATTGCGTGCATGTACCCGACAGACTGTATCATGAGATTGCATATCTCATGCATATATGTTCTTTTTCTCGAATAATGGAAATGTTTAACCTTACTCTCCTCTAGAATAGCCGAAACATTGTTGATTTGAATTTAAACAAAATAGCAAAAACAACGTATTTAATGGGGCTACTCATTTTTTTTAAAACTCAGTAGTCATTTTAGCCTATAGACTGGAGTAGACGTTAGTGGTAGAGTGATTAAAATCGCACTTACGGATTTAAGACTTTGTCCGGACATGTAAAGTCTTAATTAAGGTAGATCTTCGAGATGAAATTGTCAAGTTGCTTGTTAAAGATCGGCGATTGCTCTAATCACCTCTGTTTGCTCTCTTTTCAAGAATGACCATTTTGATAATAAGTAAGTGAATGAATAAGACTTTAAAGGATACTGAGAATAATGTGTCTTATTTAAACATCAAATATATCACATTAACAATAAATAAACTATTTGGTTAAAAGTTTATTATCAATGACTCAGGTCTTTACTCTATAAATAATATATATACTATATAACCGTACTAGCTGTTTTTCTTCTAAAATATATAATCCCATTACTGATGACAATTAAACAAATAGAAATTGGAATGATTACCGAAACACAGACAGCGATACTGCAATCTACAATGAAGAGACCTGATAAAAGTTAAAGTAATAAAATAATAATAAGAAAAATACGACACACAATAAATACGTCAATGATTAATCTTTTCGTATTGCCACTAGTACAAGTTTGTCAGTTATATTTTATTTCAATTTTCTTTACATGTCTCACTAATTTGAATTCGGATTTGTTTTTTGGTAAAACTAAGATTCAAAGATTTAAAGATACTTTTAGCTTATGACATTTCTAAGAAAAGACTACTTGATGCACCAAAAAAAAAAATGTTACAGTTTTCCTAATAATGTTTATTATTGTGCATTCCCTTCCATTTAAATCCAATATATTTCAACATCTATTGTTTTGGTTTATTTATTGGCATTCGGGAATAAGAAGAGTCATTCTAAGATCATGTCTATCGTAAAACATTTATATAAGTTGTCTCAAATATTTTTTGTTCTGAAGTAAAAAAAATATTGCCTATTTATGTACACTTAGTTTAGAAAATTCTTAGTCATTAAATTGATAAAAAAGGGACCAAAAATTATTTTTGCTTGGAAAAAAATTAATGTTTTCAAAATCAGGTGATTAAACAGTTTTGAAGTCTTTTTTCTTAAATTCAAAATTTGGTTTACAAAACATTACTTTTTCGTAAGATGTAGAATATTTATATATAACATATGTCTTTAATATTATAAGTAGAAATAGGAATAGAAATAAAACTTGTATTTATAATTACGTAAGTTAGTCCTTCCAAATTTCTTTAATTCCTGGATATTTTTTCCATTGTTAATTCTTTTATACTCAATGGCTCCATTATGTTTGTATTTCCTTCTCTAGTTTGATATTCAAATCAATTGCTAGTATTGCAACGGAACAACGGTTAAGTTGTTTGAAATCATATTTACTTTTTTGTTGGCAACTACTTTCTTAAATTTCTATCTTGAAGGAAAGCACAATGACCACTGATTGTAAAAGCAGTTAAACCACACGAATGGAACTTATTTTGCCAATCTTAATTCAAAGGTTTTAAAATATGTCGTTTTCTATTTTTTTATTTTATTCCTAATAATCGTTTTCTATTTTTTATTTTATTATATTTTTGGGGGGATCTTCAAGCAAGTATATTTGGCAAACAAATATCAGTGTGTTTCCGACTGTATTTGAATAGTCTTAGTCAAACTAGTTCAAATTAATGTTCTATCTGCCTTTTAATCGTCATTTTATCTCTATACTGAACATTAAACATGATTTAATTGAAGTCATTGATTTCAAAAATGCGTTTTAGATATTTATTTGGTTTGACACTTATTCACTCACCATAAAAATATACCTCTAATGGTGAACTTTCAATCACTGTTGTTGAATAGCCTTCTATACCGCATGTACATGTCAGTTGTACCACCTTTAAAATGACCATTCTGATTTTGTTTGATAACACCTGTGTAATTTTTGAATGTTGTATTTTTTATGCCAGTCTCGTGTTGGTCACAGTCTGATGGAACACTTTCTATATTTTCGGCTTGTGAAGTCTGAAATAAAAAACTTTTTTTGCTAAATGGGAACGGTATTTAGGAAATTTTTCAAACACGGGTTTTGCAGTAGAAAGATTTATTAATACATATATATGCACTAAAATAGATTTTTTTTAAAGCTGAACTCGCCACCTCAAAATTGAAAAAAAAAAACAAAGCTGTATTGGCCAAATGGAAACTTTTGTTTTTAACTTGTAAGTTTGTAATTGAGCACAATAATTTATGACATAGGAAAGTCTTTTTACTTTCAGTTTAACTATAATTAATTTAAGCCTTATTTTTAAAAATTTAATATATATACACTGTCAATACATTTTATTTCGTGAGTTCAAATTTCGTGGTTTGAAGAAAAAATATCATTTAATGGTTTAAACTTTGTTGGAAAATCTCTTTTGCTACCCCCCCCCCAAAAAAAAAAGTTCTTCGGGTAGGTAAAATCAATAAATACAGGTTTAAACAGGTTTTACAGACTTTTAATAGTAGATCAATGATGGTGTTTAGTGGTACTCATACTCATACTCAAAACTCGGTCGAGTAAACATGTCTCTGTCCGAGTAGTAGAAAACGGGTACAAATAAATTAAATACTCTGACAGCTCCGGAATTACCTTATCAAAATGAATAAATTAATTAAAAGCATCTACAAGAGATGCAAGTGCAAAAAAGCAACTGGATTGTGTCACAAGGGGCCGAAAAGTTTTGTTGATAAAAATCTTTGAAACTGTTTAGAATTGTCATAAAAGTTGAACACATATATTTTAACTAACTTTGCTAAATTAAGTCAAAACAGAAATGGTTATTCACTATAACAATTACAAAAGAAAACAACAAAATAAAATGTCGTGAAGTTGGAGTAATTTTTTTTTGGAAAATTAAGCCAAGCACATTGTTTAAAACGTAATGAATCACATCACCGGTAATAGCGTTACCATTTTGACAGATAACTCCTTAAAACTGAATATTTTTCAAGAAAAAAATTCTCATTAAATAGAATACATGTTGGAAATTTCAATCAAGTTTAATTAAATTGCATAACTTAAATTTTAGATTTAAAAAAACACCAACTCTTATCTCATTATAATATGAATGTCATAGCCGTTAGTTCAGATAAATATTCAATAATATATGTTTACCTATAAATACACACAGGATGCCTCCTACTGCGTACTTATTATTAAGTTTCCTAAGGTTATACAAATATTCAAAAACCAGCCAATTTCAGATTCAAGTTAAATAATGATTTATAAATAACAATCAATAACCCAAAAAAGTAAACTGCTAAGTTCACCAGCTAGAGAAAATCAATAATTACATGAGTGAACAGGTAGTGCATGCTTTCAATTTTTGATCAACAAAAGCAATTACTTATTAGGTGTTACTTGTTACGTTTGCATTATGGAAATTGGAACAGATGTTTATTTGAAACAAATGTGACTACTTTAATTCACTGATAACTTTATTGTTTCGGTTACGACACCTTTTACATAACCCGTTAATATAAGACGAGTTTACATGTACATGAATTTCGATTTTCTAAAACGAATTTGATGACATATAAATAATTCATATATGTCAAATTTAGGGAAAAATGTTTGCTTTATCATTCAACTTTACATACAGATATTTGGAAGAAATGTGAGCTAGTGAGCTTGAAATAACAGATATGATGATTATTCATGTTCTGCTTCATATTTAGACTTATTATTAATTGATAACACCCACGAAAGATTGCGCCTGAATCTATACGAAACATTTTTTTCTATTGTCAACTTTACGTTCCTTTGCATTAATATTCCTGCTTCTCCTGCGATTCATGTGTACGTTTCACAGTTAACACGGTATAATAGACCTAGCTCTCACTATGAAGCAAGCTGCTTTCAATTAAATTATTGGCAAAAGGATATTGCAATCCTAGGCTAACCAAAGCCCTTAAAATGTTTTACGGCCGTCATCCAAAATGTGTTCATAAATATGAAATCACTGTATCCAAACTTATAGTGAATATATTTCGCTTGCATGGTTTAATGTTCCTTTTCATACTCAAATTTAATTTTTATCTGTCACGGGTGTAGCTAGCTAGCCCTTCCGCAGTGCTCGGACGGATGTTCACGTCTATAAATAAATTAGGATTAGTATCTTTGTCATATTCATTTAGAATTGTCATAAAAATCGATCAGCTGAACACGCAGATTTTACCTACTTTGTAACATTAAGACAAAACAGAAATCGTTATTCAATACATCAATTACCAAAAAAAAAATTATTATAACAAAATAAAAGTCGCGCAATGGGATTTGTTTTTAATCAAGCGCATTCTTAAAAGCAAACGAATAAAAAAGTAATGAATCACATTACCGGTACAAGCGTAACCATTTTCAAAGATAAATCTCTAAAGCTTAATTTTTAACATAATTATTTCTGATAGTATAGAATGCATGTTGGAGATTTCAGTCAAGATTAATGGAATTCACATTTAAATTGTATAACTGAAATTCCATAATTTTTAATAAAAAAAAAATACCGACACCAAATTTTATTTCATCATAAACCGAATTTCTTAGCAGTTTGTTCAATTAAATAATCAATAACATAGGTTTCCCTATAAATACGCACAAGATACCTCCTACTGCGTACATAATATTAAGTGTCCTAAGGTAATACATATAGTCAATTACCATTCAATGTTATATTCAAGTTGAAGAATGATTGATAAATAAGAATTTTAAAATTTTCTTTTGTAATGTTTATTGGATTTACATTTTGTCATAGATGCAAGACTACAGTACGCAATAATTTTCTTGTGAGAGATAAATTTTCTCCTGAAGGATTTAGAAGTTTGATTTTACTCATATTATTACTTTAAACATTGGAAATCATCCAAGCTATTTTAATGTTTCCTATGTAAATGTCTATATTTACTTATAAATCTCAAGTTTTGGTAAAGGATTATACATGTATTTTACTATTGTTGAAGGTAAGTATTACGACCAAAA
The DNA here is from genome assembly GCA_029721355.1 of Tegillarca granosa. NCBI lineage: Eukaryota > Metazoa > Mollusca > Bivalvia > Arcoida > Arcidae > Tegillarca > Tegillarca granosa. The sequence continues at coordinate 364,436 of JARBDR010000633.1, forward strand.
ATTATATTTTAACCAAAATTTTAAATGAACGGGGGTACTAATAGGATCTCATTCAGCAAACACATTTTCATGAGACTATGTCGTTACAATGGCAAGCCTACATCGTAAGGCAAAAAGGTTGTGCACACACAATAATGTATAAACATTAACCCGTTTTGGATAAAAGGTTAATTTTACATGTGATTTCTAAGGAAGTCTTATAAACGTAAATCACACGACAAGAGGCCCATGGGCCTTAACGCTCACCTGAAGATAGGTCCCATATTTTTTGCAATAGACAATATATTAAGTACAGAAACTTTAAAAGTTTTCTCAAGTTAAGAACTTCCACAAAACTTAATCAAAAATATATCCATTCACATTTCATTTATAAGTAGCTTATATAATATGCATGAAGTTACTGTAGTGCAATGAAAAATTTTCAAATCATTAATTAATTTCAGTATACTTATGCTGCTTTGTTCTTAACCTTTGAACATCTATGACCTAGAAACATATATGATTGTCATGTCAATACCTACGATATTCTAATATACATGCCTATGCATGAAATTAATAGCTTTCAAGATAATTAATAATTTTAGTATTCTTGTGTTGATATGACCTTGACCTTTGAACATAAAACCTTGAACCATATATATAAAATAATCGTTGTTGCAATACCGACAATATTCCAATATACATGCCTATACAAAAAGTTAACAGTTTTAAAAGATAATAAGATTAGCAATTTAAGTCTTCTTTGACCTTGACCTTTTAACATATGACCTTAAACCATATATCAAATGATCGTCATGTCAATACCTACAACATTCCAAAATACATGCCTATACAAAAACTTAATAGTTTCAGATAATTAGCAATTTAATTCTTCTTTTGCAACTGTGACCTTGACCTTTCAATATATGACCTTGCATCCATATATCAAAATGATCGTTGTCTCAATACCTACAATATTCTATCATACATGCCTGTACAAAAAGTTAATAGTTTTCAAGATATAGGGACAAATATATAATTTTTAGCAATTTCCCCACTCAGTACCTTACAATTTCCCCATTTTGAGCCCCATGGCTACCATTTGTGCGAATCTGAAAATAAATGACCTAAGGATGTTATAAATGAAATAACTAAGGTATATCCCTTGTACATTCCGAAGGAGAAGATTTTTAAATTTTCAACTATTTCCCCTTTTGGGGCCCCAAGGGGACATAACTCCTTCATTTGTTCAAATCTGAAAGGGCTTCACCCAGGCATGATGGTTTCCAAGTTTCATTAAATTTGGCCCAGTGGTTTTGAAGGAGAAGATTAAAATGTAACAAGTTTACGCACGACGAACGACGCACGATGCACGACGGACGACGGACGACGCACGACGGACAAAGATTGATAGCTGACCTAATAAATGTAATAGACAATGCTATGATATGTGGTATCATTGTAGAGTATTCTTTTAAACCCAACGATCTAATATTTGAACTCTTGTTTATTTACAAATATGATATGGATGAAGTAAAAGACATGCTATAGACGCACTATTAAATACTAAAATAGGCCATATCTGTATGCGCGTTCTTCTGTCTTTTTTCTAATTTCTATTAAAACAAAATTGGGTTCAAAATTACTGAAGGAATTTATAATATAAATGATTTATCGTTACTGGAATATGTTTATTGTTATTGTAATCTCGTGACATACAACTAAATTTTCTTGACAAGTCCATTTGTGAAAGAAATTTTCCACCGGGCAAGTGTTACACTGTGAGGAAAGGTCAGTAGAATGTCGTAAAAGTGATCAAAGATCGATATCTTTTTATTTAAAATTAAAAACTTATTAATTCTGCTGAGTTTGACCGGATGAATGACATTATTAATTCCAAAATTAACCACCGTGTGATAATTAAAAAGTGACACAATAAATAATTAAGTATCAGATATTTGAGTATCGTAAATTGACAATCTTGACAGTTTCATGTGCAGAATATGGTATGCCTATGTAGAAGAACGAGCTATTTATAAATGAAATGTGACTAGACATTTCTGATTAACTATTGCAGGATTTTCCAAACTTGAAATATATATATATATATATTCTTCTTAAGCTGAAAAACGCGTAGCTCGTTCCGACCAAATTTCGGTAGTCATAGTGGATGAATTCTGAATGATACAAAGAGAAGTTAGATTTAAATTTAGAACTTAAATTTTGAACAATGGATTCGATCAACCGAAACCTTAAATGTATACTCTATGGTATGCCTATGTAGAAGAACGAGCTATTTCTAAATCAAATGTGACTAGACAATTCTGATTAACTATTGCAGGATTTTCCAAACTTGAAATATATATATATTCTTCTTAAGTTGAAAAACGCGTAGCTCGTTCCGACCAAATTTCGGTAGTCATAGTGGATGAATTCTGAATGATACAAAGAGAAGTTAGATTTAAATTTAGAACTTAAATTTTAAACAATGGATCCGATCAACCGAAACCTCAAATGTATACTCTAAGAAAACAAACTCCAGTATCGCCTAACTGTTTAAGCTCTAAAAAATTCATTTGGAATTATTATTATTATTATTATTATTATTATTATTATTATTATTATTATTATAAATCTCCGATTTCAAAACAAAAAGCTAGTTAGTTTGGGTGACACGTAGGAAGTTTAATTGAAGATTTTGTTTCATAGGATCGACTGTTATACTTGAAAGTTCTAAATTTAAATCGAAATTTTCTGTTTATAATTTAGAATTCGTCTACTATGACTCTGACAAAAACTGTGTCGGTCGGAATGAGGTATGTGTTTAAGCTCAAATTTTAGAGTCCGATCTAGGTGTCTAAAAATAGAGTAGGGTCCTTTTATTATTAAAAACATTGACTTCTACCTCCATGACATTGAAACCGAAGGCAAGTAACTGTTTGGACACTATACCGTCGTCAGACAATTTAAGCTCAAAAAAGCGTACCTTATTCCGGCCAAATTTCGGTGGAGTCATGGCGATGATTTCGGAATTATAAATAGAAAATACGAATTTACAAGTTAAACAGTCGATCCGACGAAATGAAATTTTAAATAAAACTTCTTACATAACAAACTGGTGTTTCGCTGTTTAACAGTTTAAGGTTTAAAAAATTCATTTGGAATTATTTTTATAATTATTTAGTATAATGCTAGTCGGTCGGAATGAGCTTGGCGTTTTTGAACTAATTTTTGTAGAATCTAACGACAGCATACTTCCTTAAATGTAGCAAGTCGTCGATCTAATGAATTTTTAGTATGGTCGTTTTTTACAAATAGTTAACCATTTATTATTGAAAACATTGGCTCTTAACGACATGACATTGAAACATGTACTAAAATGTATACAAAAAATACATAAACATAGTTCAAGATCTTTAAAGCCTGAATTAAAAGTAAAATGTCAAGATTTCTTATTTGGCTCAAAGTAAACAGCTTTTAAACATTTACAGGTAGCTTTAAAAGTTGAACAAAACTTATCTCAAGAAGATATGATACCTAAAAAGCCATGTAATATACATATTAGTCAACACTTCATGGTATCAGCGCACTTATAAATACTAAAGAAGCCATACTCTGTATGCACGTTTTTCTGTCTTTTTACCCTCATTTCTATCGAAATACAAGAGGCCCATGGGCATTAACGCTCACCTGAGGATATGGCCACAACCATTTGCAAAATACATACAATATTCTAATATACATGCCTATACAAAAAGTTAATAGTTTTCAAGATAATTAACAATTTGAGTCTTCTTATGCATCTAAGACCTTGACCTTTAAATGTACGATCTTGAGTCTTATATCAGAATGATCGCCATATCAATTCCTCCAATATTCCAATATACATGCCTATTCAAAGGGTTAATAGTTCCCAGGATAATAACAATTTCAGTTATTTTATGCACCAATGACCCTGACCTTTGAACGTATGACCTTGAGCCATATATCAGAATGATTGTCATGTCAATTCCTCCAAAATTCCAATATACATGCCAATACAAAAAGTTAAGTTTTCATGATAATAAACAATTTCAGTCTTGTGCATCTATGACTTTGACCTTTGAATGTAAGACCTTAAATCATACATGAGAATGATCGCCATTTCAATTCTTCCAATATTCAAATATACATGCCTATACAAAAAGTACATGAAAATTTCAAGATAATTAACAATTTCAGTCTTTTTATGAACCTATGACCTTGACCTTTGAACGTAAGACCTTATATCATACATCAGAATGATTGCCATATCAATTCCTACAATATTCTATTTACATGCCTATACAAAAAGTTAATAGTTTCCGAGATAATTAACAATTTCAGTCTATTTATGAACCTATGACCTTGACCTTTGAATTTATGACCTTAAGCCATATATCAAAATGATCGTCATGTCAATACCTACAATAATCTTATATATATGCCAATGCAAAAAGTTGATAGTTTTCAAGATAATTAACAATTTAAGTCTTCTTGTGTATCTATTTCTTTGACCTTTGAGCATATGACCTTGAGCCATATACCAAAATGATCATCATATCAATACCTACAATATTCTAATATATATGCCTATGCAAAAAATTATAGTTTTCAAGCTGATGCACAATTTTAGTATTTATAAGCAAAAAAAATAACATTTCAGGGACAACAACTCCTACATGGATTATCATATAGTTACGAAACTTGGTTCCTTTTTAAATTTTGTCATGGGGAACATTTTCACAATGTTTTGAATTCATACATCTCTTAATATTTGCTAGAAAATTGCCTAAAACTGCAAAATTAAAAAATTAGGTTAGGACCTTAATTTGTGACCTTGACCCTCATTTAAAGGTCATTTCAAGAAAAAGTCAAAACTGAAAACCCCATGTCATTATCTGTTCAAATAGTCAAGTTATAACAATTTGAAGTTATTTTACGAAATTTTAAAAATTAAATGCAAAAACGCGTAACCTATTTTTCAGCCGAATTTCTCGATTTGTACAAACTATATACTTAAGACTCTAGAGTAGCTGAAAATCAAATCATTTTTTTGTCTACCACTTTCGGTTTCAGAGAAGAAGATTTTTTAAGTTTTTTTCAAATGTAGGTCACAGTGACCTACTTTCGATAGCTATGGCAACCAAAAGTACAAATTTGAAAAGTGCCCTCCCAATAACCCTTCCTGTGAAGTTTGATTAATATTGGCCTGGTAGTTTCTGAGGAGTTGTCGAAAATGTGAGTAACAGACGCACACACGCACTCACGCACACACGCACACACGGACATACGGACACACGCTGCCCCATGCCATCAGCTCACATGGCCTATAGGCCAGGTGAGCTAAAAATTATGTTTGAAATTATTGAGGGAATTTAGGAAATAAAAGATTTATTATTACCAGAATATTAATCAATTACATAATTTCCATATGATTTTAAAGAAAGATTGAAATCATTTTGAAATGGCCTCGACAATACTTCATTACTATCGCTTACTAGCATTCTTTAACTGGATTTGGCTTCATATAGTTTTAAAAATTTAGATTTATTAATTTTCAAACATTTGGCTTTTGGCCCCTACTGTCACTGATGAAGAATGAATTTCCGAAATTCCCACATATGACACACAGAGAGAATTTATAGGTGTTGAACTCAGTTTTTGACAGACATATTGCAATATTTTACAATATAATTATAAAATTAAGATCTAACTTATAAATTAAAAAAATAATCACGATCGTATAATTATTGTTAATACAGTTAAGCGCTCAAAAATAAACATAACATTCTGAAGTATCGTAGGCGATCTAACTTGACTACACAATATATTATTAATATGTATTGTAAATATGAACATGAATATTAATCTTGCGTTGAGTTGAGTAATAGTGTTTAACGTCCCAGTCAAGAATATTTTACTTATATCGAGACGTTGCCAGCTTTAGACGAAGGTGCATATATTTCACCTTGTGTTGCGCTGAAGGCATTATACAGCAGGGTTTTCATCGTTCCAAGTGTAATGAAGTATTTTGCCCCGGGTTAGAACTTGACCCGGTGTTCATTTTTCAACGTTCAATATTGAACCGGAGGTACTTTTTTCACGTTGAAAATTGAGACAAAAATTCGTGAAATTTATACACGGGATCATTTTTGAACAGGTTGATATTTTTTCCTGGACAAATATGATCTCATTTCGTTGCAAATTGACCCTGTTGAATATTGACCCTACTCAAAAACTACAGATTTTTGCTGGACGTTATTCAACATGTTTATATATATATATATATATATATATATATATATATATATATATATATATATATATATATATATATATATATATCACTATATCTTTATAAGTTTCTAACCCATAATAAAACTAGACAGAAATCAGTAAATCATAACATAGTACACTTGTATCCGACAGCAACGGCTATCATGATCCTGAACGATCGGTTTATGGTTGTGTGTGTTTTTTATTAAATTCCAGTATGACAGTATATTTCTGCTATCACGTGTTAGATTTTTATGTCGACTTGTCAAATGTTTAGTCCCTTGTCGGATTTTATGTTCACTTGACAATGATTTTGTTGACTGTGACGACTTGCTAGAAATGAATGTCAACTTTATAGATCTTTTATGTGGACTGTTAGAGAGCATTTTTCATATGTAGACTTGCAAAGCAAATATTTTGTCAACTCGATAGCACAAACACACGATCGCATTTTTAATTTTAAACATGTCAAAAAAGGACAACACAAAGAATTAATTAAAAAATTACCTTTATAAAACATTGCGGTTGTAACGCGAAAGTTATGCGTTCATTCACGAAAGTCACGTGTTACTACCTGAGATGTTACGCGTTATTACGCGAGAAATTACGCATTATTACGCGGCTTTTTTTTCAAACCGAGTCTATTAGGTTTTCTTGCAACTGTATGCATTTTGTAATTATCTTGTTATTACAATTGTCTCTCGTTTGTCAATATTTGTTCGGGTATATCAAAGTATTTTACATTGGTCCTATTTTCTCTAAACATTTATGCAAATGTTCACACCTGTTACTGAAAGTTGTTTATTTCAAAATTTTAAGTTGTTGTTTGATTAGTGGTTGAAAAACCAATAGCAATTGAACCTATTCATCTCAAAGTGGATATCGATCTATTTCGAAAAAATGTTTTATTTTAATTTTTATGAACTCTAGATGCATTTAATTGTTCAGAGGGATATTGTATAATACAAGAAGGACAATGTTTAAATATTCATTTCCCGAGTTCTCTTCTTGTACAGTAACAAAAAAAAAATGTTTAACTACACCATTCATTAATTCTGTAGCATACTCGCGCAGCCTATATCGTGTCGTTTATGTATTGTTCCCTGGTATTCAACTGTTGTCTTGCATTTGAGTTATTGCTTCTGCTGGTTGTATTTAACTCCACCACTTTCAGTCGTCATTACTCCGTCGTTAGTTTGAAATATACCTTAACCATCTTTAGAATGCACGCTAGATACCTTTTGTTATGCAAACTACTGTAGATGGATCACCAGTTAAAAAGATTGAGTGGAAAAAGCTAGTTGTAACTTTTTAGTTATTTCAGGGTTAATACACAATACAACGAAAATATGCCCGACAAGATAAGAAAGAACACTTAATAAGGCTGATTTTAAATGATAGGCATGAAATCTTAAACGATCATACAGTACAGTCAAAATATTATTTCACATGTACAATATATATACAAAGTTTCATACTTCTTGGTTTCAACCAATAAGAGTAGCTATTTACACAAAGCAGGTACTCTAAGTTCGGACAAGTAGACAGACAGACAGATTGACAGAAATCTATATCATTAACCCCTACCCCCAATACAAACCACAAAAACCCCAACAACTACAAAAAAAAAACAAAAAACAAACATTAATTTAATATTATTATCTGTTTAACCTGTTAAATTTAGACCCGGTCTACTGATCAAAATTTCACGATCCGGTTCAGATTTCAACTGGGTAGGGTAGTAATTCAACACAGCTGGTCGGGTATCTCGAAGCTCTCGTAACTCCTACACTTGAGTATATTATACGTATATCTTAAGTATAAATTACGATAGATGTACACGGGAAGCATACTTAAACCTTTCTTAAAATAGGAGTTACGAAGGACGTACGCCCAGAACATCGTGTTTTATTTCGTTGGCAAAATCTTAAAATCTGTAATGTTGTACAAGTAACAGTTAGGTTGATTGGTCAATAATGGTAAGACGGGACTTTCAAGGTGAAAATGCAAGAATAAGAAGTAAACCACTTCTTGATACATAATTCTTAAAGCGTTATTTGTTAAAAATTTAAAATCTAATGTCTTTCATGGATTTATACAACAGCCTGAAGATATTTTTTCTATGATTGTCGATAAATAGCGCATGTATGAAATTTAGCCGTAAACATGCTACAACCAAAACAGCTGAACATTACTTGTTCGACAACTAATGGAATATTGAAGTATAATACATTTAAAAAAATAGAAACCGACTTAATTAGTGCTTACCCTTCCGGAGCACCCGGCCTCACTTCCTTGATGGAAGTTCACGTGTATCACCTATTTTGCCAGTTTGCAAAGTTTTTACTTTGTTTTTGGGATTGTGATATGGACAAGGACTGGTATGTTTGTTTTATTTATCAATTTATTAAACAGTTTATCTGCTAAAAGTTACTATAGCTAATAGAAAAATTGATAAATAGAAGGATTAGTTTAGCAGACCTTCTATCAATTCAAAAAATCATGTCAATTTCTTTTATTACAATCCCATCTGCATTAGTTGCTGAACGAGTACATGGAATGGTAAGCTGGGTATTTCCTGTTCCACCCAATACCAATTATCTAAACTTGACACTGTTAAGAACAAAAAAGAAAATGACAAAAAAAAAAAGAAAAGAAAGAAAGAAAAAAGAAAGAAAGAAAACGAAATGGAGGTTAATTAGTGAAAAAATAATGCTGTTTCGAGAGAAAAGGGAACTGGCGAAGAGATGAAAAAAAGTCTCAGGGTATCAAAAATGCTAAATTGCAATAAAAAATGAAAATTTGTGGAGGGGAAGCACTATTCTAAAAACGGAATGAGCACCCAACTAACTTCGAACCCACGACCTCCCACTATTTTACTTGATTGATACACTTTTACTGCATTACGCATTTATCTTGGATAAATTTACATTTCTCTCTCTAAATAAAGTATCCGACCATCGGAAAAAGACTGTTTTTTGACCTGAGGTGTCTAGTTCTATATACATATCAATGTATTTATTCTCTCTCTCTCTCTCTCTCTCTCTCTCTCTCTCTCTCTCTCTCTCTCTCTCTCTCTGTATTATTACGTATTAGGTATATATTTTATCTGCCTTTATTGCGCTTTGTTTTGTGTGGTATTACCACATTCTCAACCTCGTGCAACTACGCACGGCTTATCCACATGCGCTATACCTCAGTGAGTTAGCACTCGGAAGGTCGTTTGGTCTCTCTCTCTCTCTCTCTCTCTCACACACACACAACCACACACACACACACACCTAAGTCGTTTAAGTGTGATTACAGTGTTTTACACTAGGGCAACTTTTATATTAGTACGGTTGTGTCAAATAAAGCTTTGGAAGGCGTGGATATGTAGCATTATTAAACGCTGGTATTGCGAGTTCGTGTGGTTTGACTCACCCGTGTATATAAACACTGTCCTTACATTGTGAACAGCCTACATACACACATAGGTACATATGCACAATATTTTTTTATATTTGTGTTTGAATGGTATAAATTTGTATTATGTAATTTGTACGATAATTTATATTTTTGTAAGCATTATAGAATTAAAATTTGACTTTCCTCTAGCCTTGTGAGTCATTTTTAAACAGTCGTGCCAAAGGTTAGATGACGCAGCGCCAATTAGTACAAGTCACTGAAGTCAACAAGTCACAAGTCACCAGGAAATATAACAGCAAACAAGAGTCCCAAAATGGCCCTAATTTGCTCACCTGAGTTTAAATGTAACTGTTTTGCTTTGATAATACCTGATAAGTCATAACATGTTGCCTCAATAGAAGTTTCAGATCATTATTTTTAATGTTTTGGTTTTTAGCTATGTAGGTCACTGTGACCTACTTTTGGTAGCCATAGCAACCAGAAATACAAATGTGAATGACAATGGTCTTTAGATGCTATTGCTAATATTGAATGACTGTGACCAGTAGTGT
>JARBDR010000634.1:0-39772 GCA_029721355.1 Tegillarca granosa
CTCTCTCCTCTCTCTCTCTGATCGAACGTGAAACCTTGTAATCCTTTTTGTCCTAAACGCCCGGTTAGCCTTGATTAGGAGTCGGTAGATCATTGAAAGACATTTGCATTGAATTGCACGTGACTTCCACTTGTGACAATGCTGCTGCAATGTCGAACAAAAGATTGAACCAATCAATTGACTTATCTGACTTCCCCCACACCAAACCAATAGACTTAAATGTCTGTGAATGCAAACAATTAGATCTTTTCTAGATCGAACTAAAAGTCGCTTTGTTGAATTTCCAACTCTCCGGCTTCCATAAACCGCTATTCCATAGACTGCTATTTGGATTTTAAAACTCTCCGACTTCCCAAACGGAACCAATAGACTGGTATTTGGGATTTTAACTAACTCCCTAACGTCCCTAGATCGAACCAATTGACGGAATTGTTTTATAGTTTCAACTCTCAGACTTCCTTTTAACGAACCAAAAGCTTCGATGCTGATTTCCAACTCTCTGACTTCCCTAGAAGTAGTATAGGAGGGGTTTTTATATCAACCCACAAATTCCCATAGGGCCGTCCACCTAAAATGGACGGCAATGGACGGCAATGGACGGCCCCCTTTTCTAAAAGGACGGCACATCGCCTATTGTTCTCGTAACGCAGGTGTTCCGCGTCACATCTGCTCATTGAGCGAGCAATTTCTTGTTCATTTAAATAATGTTCCTCATACGTTATTAGGACCAATCAGCGATGAACGCATTGGAGCTCTTCGCTTTAAGATAATATTGTGTAAGCATTACTCGTCATTTAAGCGCAATTCTTGCTTATGCTCAGACGTGTATACGTTGCTTAACAGAAAATATTTGGCGGTTTTTACAAAGTGATTATTTTAGTGTTGTTACAGATTCTACAACTGAAAACGGTTGTAAAGACTTTTTTACATTTATTTGTGTGTGATTTAATTAAATTCTTTGGAATTGGCCATGGATTCAGGTAAGTCACTTAATTTTAATTTAGTTTTAACTTTAAGTACATCAATATTTATGTATCTGTGAGGAATGGTGAAAAATTGAAAAAAAGATCGTTTAATAGCTGTACTAACACTTTTATAAGACCACTATCAAAACACTATTATTCATTTGGAATATTGTTAATTTTTTTACTTTATGTTTTAGTTCAAAGAATTATCTTTTGTTGTTTTATTATACTTACCAGTATGTGAATTTGGTGTGAGAGAGTTTTGAAGTGAGAGAAAGAGTTAATAATTATTTTTAAAAAATGAATTATATTCCTATAATTTTTTTTATACAATTTGCATTTTGTTACCGATACTATCTTTCATATTTCTATTTATATATATTTTGATAACGATAAAGGTATTATATTTTAAAATTTAATATTTTTTATAAATGTATTATCTTTTTTAAAGTTTTTTATTGTTAGTACAATTTTTAACTAAGATGTTTAGTGAGATACCGATTTTTTAATTTTTTAAATTAATTCGTTTTTATTTTTTACTCGAGAAAGAGATTGTTATTTTAAATTTTGATTAATACTCGGGTAGAGTTTTGAAATTTTTTATGAGAGAGAGAGAGAGAGAGAGAGAGAGAGAGAGGTTTTAAGTATTTATATCAGATGAATTATATTTTTGTTACTTATTTTATTTTTTTACAAAAAAGGTATTATGTTTTTTAAAAAGTTATCTTTGCTTTTTTATTTAAATTCCGAAACATCTGAATACCAGATGACGGGTTTTTAATTGTATTATACATGGTCAAAATGTCATGTCATAAAGTTAATTGTCGTATTACAATGTATTCAAGTATATCTGATAAATTTAGCATTAATCTAATCAGGGGTTCGAACCTCCTTTGATACAGAGGATTCCATTATGTCAAGAACACTTTGAACTGAATTCATTTTGAATGATGCATGATGACATCAGATGCTTCCAGAAATACCTTTTGTCTTACATACACGTTCAATTACGCCAGGTGATACCCCCTTTGTTTTAACATACACGTGCATGCACGTCCAGGTGCAGACCACCCCTATGTCCTCCTCAATGCAAACAATGGTCATTCATTAATAAAAACAATAACAGGATTATTTTCGTGCACGCCAGGTGCAGACCACCCATACAACCTCATTAATGCAAACAATGGTCATTCATTAATGGAAACAATGGTCATTATTGGAAACAATACCGAGGTCCTTGACCCCATTTTCACACCCACCCTCCTTTCCCATCTGCAACAATACCGGGACTCAAGTACTATTAATTCATTTGGAATATTGATAATTGTTTTACTTTATGTTTTAGTTCAAGAAATTACCTTTTAATTTTTTTTTGATTATTTCATATTTAACTAATTCCTGTGTGTGTGTGTGTGTGTGTGTGTGTGTGTGTGTGTGTTGTGTGTGTGAGAGAGAGAGAGAGAGGAGAGAGAGAGGAGGAGAGAGAGAGAGAGAGGAGAGGAATAAATAATTATTTTTTTGTGCAATGAATTATTATGTTATTTTGTTAACGATAAAGGCGTTATATTTTAAAATTTAATATGTTTTATAAAGGTATTATCTTTTGAATTTCAAGTATTTCTTTGAATCTTTCAAAATTCACATAGAATTTTGTCATATAATTTTATTTGTCATATAATATTTCAAAAGCATTTCTATAGATTCTTTGTACCGTTGTCCAACATAATATGATTTAAAGAGCATTCTAAATATGTTCAATTATACCAACATCCTTCTCTAAATGTTGTCTTGACATGATATTTTTTTTTTACACTTTGAAAATTGTCACAAATTAAATAGTCTCCTTCATTAAGATGAGGACCTCTTGCGTATTTATTTTCTCTGATGACATCATAAATTAAAAAGAAGCCCTTTATCAACACCAGTGGTTGCATTTTTCTTGATATCTTAAAACCTTTTGCATTGCTTTTGTTTCTCTACAAAATTGATGGACGTAATGGTTTCAATGGGTTCCATTCATCAAAAGTCTTGCATTGTATTATAATCCCCATGACCACACCTTGGATGATCAATCTCATACTTACAATTCATAAAAAATGTAACTTCTCATACGACCAAAACACTTGGAACATCACTATAGAGATTATTGTTGAAGTTTATTTAAATGTTTAAAGAATTTCAACGGCACGCGACAGATGTCAACGACAAAACCAATGTTGTGGAACATTACTACAGAGTTTATTGTTAAATTTTTTTTAAAGAAATCCACGGCACGCGACAGCTGTCATATATGATTATATAGGTATTGTAAGTTTACCACGATCTCACATACTTAATCTTAATCATGTTCCTGGTGAAAATAAATTCTTTGAAGCGTTCCGACAAGGTAAAAGCTGCTATTTATGAATGATTTTTTAAAGTACAAAGAGTTAATGTACATGACTCGTAAAATAACCCCATGTTTAGTGATTATTTTTTAGTCTTTTTAAGCATAATAATTTAGTTTTCCAAATTGTTCATATATTTGATCTTTATGAATTACAGAAAACGTATCACAAATATCATTTGATGGCATTAACCTTCCTGTTGGGAGTCAGGATTTGGAGTCTCTCCTGGAGATTAACACGCAAGATTTGTTAAACGTCAATCTTCCCAGTCAGGTAATTCCTTAATTATTTGTTAAAGTCTTTAGCTAATATTTAATCATTTAATAATTTCAAATATTTCATTCCATGATTCAATTTATTCTTACAATATATGGTAAATTGAAAGTATTTTGAAAGCAAATTATTACATAAATTTATTACCATAATAATAACATGTTAGAAACTAGCAGGGTCCTAAAGGACTTGTTGGGTAGATAAGTGGGGTGTTTAGAATTAATACAGCTATTTTTATGTTATAATTGTAGGAAGACAGTGGAGAAGTGGAAAGTTGTCAGCCACTTGATGTAGTGGGTTATGAAGAGGAGGAAGACATTATAGTGAGTATTTATTGTAAAGCATTCATATAATGTCCACAACAAAGAACATAATAATACTTAAATTGATTGTGCTATTTAAACTTATTGCTTAATAAATTTCTGTGTTAATTTTATAGATGAATTCGGATTCTGACGAAGAATTGGTGGCTGCCATGGAAGAGAGTATTACCAAGTTCACAGCAGCAAGGAACACACCTTCAAACGTAAGTAAATGAAATAGCTGCTTAAATATAATATTAATGTTTGTGAACTATGTAAAAGAGTCGAAAAATATATAAGCTTTTATTATGTTTTACAGGATTTCCAATGTCCTCATTGTGAAGATAAGGTTTATAAAAGAAAAAAACATCTACAAGATCACATCAGATCAAAACATAGTGGAAGAACCTTTCCCTGTAAGAAATGTGGACGTGAATTTAATCATTGTGGACATAAAAATCGCCATGAAAGAAGCTGCAAAGCAACAACACAACAAAAACAAATCGAAAAACGGAAGAATGAAAGGAAGGGAGATTCATCAAAGAAAAAACTTAAAAGCTCTTCAACTGCAGATAATACAGTGACAAATGAAATGCCATATAGTCCGGTAGCAGGTCCGTCTCACCACATTACAAACGCCGAAAAAGAATTAGCAGCAGAATCGCCAACGCAAAGTCCTGTAGCAGGTCATTTACAAGAAAGTGAAGCGAGCACATCGAAAAAAATCAACTCTCATAAGTCAAGACCCCATGTTGAAAAAGTCTACCACTGCAGAAGATGTCCCTTCACGTGCAGCGATAAGAAACAACTATATTTACATCGCATGCGGGAACATTTTCAGCGGGGTGGAAGTATTCACACACGCCCCTGGAATGATGAAACTGAGGCTCCTTGGCATCGCGAAGATGGTAGCGTTGATGAACGTTTGAGAGATGTGTATACTGCCAACGAGCCCATCATTCTACAAAACCATGATATTGGACCGGTGCAAAGCACATATAATTTTCCCATTGATAATACCCTCAGCGTAGATCAATTAATGCAGCAAGCTAATGCTATTTATCTTGATCAGCAGCACTCCTTTCGATTAAACATGTCCTTTGGCGTAATCTTGCAGAATAGAGTAACTGGGGAGTATCGTTACTTTACTGCTTATACCAACCATGTAACTTTTGAAAGCCCCCTTTTTATAAGTAAACGGAGTGATTTGAGGCAATTGGAGCTGCGGTTGAAACGGATGGACATCTTAGCCGAACTATTACATACTCGACCGGATACTACTTGGGTGCCAGTGTTATTATGTAATGTGGAATACTACATCACCAGTACTTATTATACAATCGGAGCTGGAAGTCTTCCGGATTATATAATTAATATGAGATCCATCACCAGTCTTGTCACAGATTATAAAGGAAAACCTTACAAAGATCAGCTATGTCTTCTCAGATGTTTAGCATTACATAATGGATACAAAGTCGACAATTTGAAACAACCAACCGACATTTATTATGAGCAATGGTTAAATTTCAATAAATCCACAAAACGGTTTTCCGGTGTAGCACTGGAAGAATTCCCAAAATTTGAAGAATGTTACAAGGTGAACTTAGAAGCGTATACTATAACAGAAGAAGGATATGCATTTTCTGTTTACAAATCCAGAGGACGATACGAAAGCAGTATGTATGTAAATCTTTACCAGAACCATGCATCATACATCAATAATTTTGCAACTTACGCCCAAAAGTTTCAGTGTCAAATGTGCCAGCGTCTATTTAATCGATCCAACAAACTCCGTGTACATCAGAAAACATGTACAAAGCAAACAACTTTTAAATACCCTGGCGGCTTTCATCAAGCTCAGTTATCCATTTTCGATAAATTAGATGAATTTGGAATCCACGTATCACAAAAAGAGAGGACATTTGAATGGTTTATAGTGTATGATTTCGAGGCCATGCTTCAGAAAACGGATCAAAAACAAACCGACTATTTACAATGGACCGCTCAACATGTGCCAATCAGCGTTTCTATATGCAGTAATGTAGAAGGTTACACAGACGCCATGTGCTTTATCGATCCGAACCAGGAAAGATTAGTAGAACAAATGATAGCTGCTATGAGCGAGATAAGTGAAAAAGTAATAGAGATGGCGGGGAAGAAATGGGAATATGTTTTAAAACAATTAAACGAGAAGATAGAAAACAGTGAAAACAAGGAAGATTTGAAGAAGTTATATGCAAGTTTCCAAAGTTACATATCTCAAGTGCCTGTTCTAGGTTTCAATTCCGCCAAATATGACTTAAATTTGATTAAAAAATTCCATAGCCAAAAAGCTTAATCTACACGACGAAGGCCATGCTTTTGTGGTGAAGAAAAACAACAGCTACACCTGTATTGCTTCCAAAAGCTTAAAATTTTTAGATATATCTCAATATTTAGCAGCTGGAAGTAGTTACGCAAAGTTCCTGAAAGCCTATCAAATAGAAGAAGAAAAAGGGTTTTTCCCATATGAATGGTTTGACACGCCTCAGAAATTGGATTTTCCCGAACTACCTCCCCATTCTGCTTTCTATAGCTCCTTAAAAGGTGGTAACATCAATGACCAGGAATATGAATTATGTAGAACAGTGTGGAGAGAAAATGAGATGAAAACTTTTCAAGACTTTCTGGTTTATTACAACAATTTAGACGTCAAACCTTTTGTAGCAGCTGTAGAAAAACTCCAAACATTTTACTTTGAAAAGGGAATTGATGTTTTTAAAACGGCTATCAGCGTCCCAGGAGTTGCTAGACAATTACTGTTTAAAACAGCAAAGGAGAAGAACGTGACCTTTGCCTTATTTGATGAAAGAAACGCTGATTTATATCAAACTATCAAAAATAACATAACCGGGGGAGTGAGTCAAATTTTTACAAGGTATCATTCTGCACAAAAGACAAAAATCCGTGGACAAAAAACATGTGGAACCATTTTGGGATTTGACGCAAACGCTCTTTACCTATGGGCTATAGGTCAACCTATGCCTGTTGGAGAATTTGTCAGACGTAAAGCACCACTCTTTAAACCCGAAGTAAGGGATCATCACATGGCAGCTTATTACTGGATGAATTATCTTATAGAAAAAGATCATCTTCAAATTTTGCATAAATTAAATAATGGAAAAGAAGTAAGAATTGGTAATTATCCGGTAGATGGATTTAGTCCCGCTTCTGCACCTCATGAGAAAGCTACAGTGTTTCAATTCCATGGTTGTTATTTTCATGGACACCAATGCGAACTCACAAATAATATAAAAAATAAGAAATGGCATGAAAGCAAAGACGAAAAGTATAAGAAAACTCAAGAAATCACCCAGTTCCTTACCAACCAAGGATATAATGTTATAGAAATGTGGGAATGCCAGTTTAAGCAGTACAAGAAACAACATCCAGATATTTATGATTTTATAAATAAACAACGACCAAACTTCTACCAATCCCATAAACATAGCGTCACAGAAAACCAGATTTTGCAAAGTGTAGTGGATGAAACCCTTTTTGGAATGGTAGAAGTAGATATTGAAGTACCAGACCAATGGCCATCCTACTTCAGACACGAAAGTATGACGCCGTTTGAATATTTTTCTGAAATGTGCCCTTTATTTTGTAATACTGAAGTCCCCTATGAAATGATTGGAAAACATATGCAGACCCATGTTCAAACACATAAGCTATCAACTGGACCACGAAAACTTTTAGTAGCTGGCATGAAGGGACGTCAAATGCTGATTGCAACACCGTTATTAAGATGGTATTTAAAACATGGAATGGTTATCACTAAAATTTATCAAGTGATCGAATTCCTCCCAGAGAGATGTTTTGACAAGTTTGAGAAGGAAGTAAGCGAGTCTAGAAGATTGGGGGATATAAATGCGGAAAAGGCAATTATTGCTGATACTATGAAATTGATAGGAAATAGTGCTTATGGCAGCCTTATCATGGATAAAACGAAACATAGAAAAATAGAATATGTTGAGGGTGAAAATAAAACATGTCTGAAAGTAAATGATCCACGATTTAGAACATTGGAGTGTTTGGATCCAGTGGAACAAATATATGAAGTGGAGATGGCTAAAAAAGTAATTCATTTAGACCTTCCAATCCAACTCGCATATTTTATCTTACAAATTTCAAAACAAAAAATGCTGGAATTTTATTATGATTTTTTAGATAAATACATAGGCCGAGATAATTTCGAATATATAGAAATGGACACAGACAGCGCCTACCTGGCTATATCTAGCTCCTCTCTGGTTGATGCCATTAAACCAGAAATGAAACAGGAGTATCTTAGAGGATTAAATGGATTTTGCATAGATGCGAATATTGAAGCAGATACTGGTTATCACTGGTTTCCAAGAACTTGCTGTGAGAAACATGCCAGTTATGATAAACGCACACCTGGACTCTTCAAGTTGGAGTATTCTGGTGATGAAATGGTAGGTCTTTGCAGTAAGACATACATTGTAAGGAAATCCATAGTAAAAAAACCAACTAATACTATGATTGTTGCAAATAAATTACTGTCAACAGTATTGAAAAGGTCAATTAAACGCCTTAAAACAACTCTTACAAATCAATACAAGTTTAGTGCAAAGGGCGTAAACAAATGCCGTATCAAGTCACCAATGTCCATTTTCCGTGAGGTATTAAAAACCAAAAATCCACAAACGGTAACAAATCGGGGATTTAGGGTTAAAAATAACTCCATATTTTCTTATTGTCAAATCAAAAGGGGGTTTAGTTATTTCTACTGCAAACGCAGAGTATTAGATGATGGCATTCACACGGTTCCTCTCGACATTACTCTGTGCCCAATACCTTATATAAAGGAAAACCAACCAAACAATTCAATCACGGAAGATGACAGCGATGAAGAGCCTTGTGATTTTGATGTTTTTGATGCGTTGGTTGAGCTTTTATAAATAAAAGTCAATAGTGGATAAATTGTAATTTGTATATATGAGATAATTTTACCTCCAAGTCTTAATATTTTCAAAGGGGGTGGTAATTAAGGACTTTGTATGATCAATCTGTTTGAATTATTCACTTTTACTCAATATCTGTTATAATTTTAAAACATGAATACACATTTTTATTGTTTGAGAAAATTGGATTCATGTTAAAGTACTTTGTGTGTGTAAACGGCACCTTTTAAATAAGAGGTCTACCTGTTGTATGATTCGGATGAATGGGTATGTATGCGGTGAATCTGTAATGTAAAATCTTAAATGGTCTTAGCTGCCTGTGTGCTGAATATAGCTATGACTTTAGGCTGTGTACATGCGTGTGTGAAAGATAGAGTTATTTGTTTATTTATACTTTAATCATAATAAAAATATTATGTAAGAAAAAAAAAACGATTGCAGAAAAAATAATCTGCTAAAAAAAAAAAAAAAAAAAAAAAAAAAAAAAAAAAAAAAAAAAATTATGAAAGCAGAAAAAATAAACTGCTGAAAAAAAAAAAAGAAAAAAAAAAAAAAAAAAAAAAAAAAAAAAATATGAAAGCAGAAAAAATAAACTGCTCAAACAAAAAAATAATTTGAAAGCAGAAAAAATATACTGCTCAAAAAAAAAAAAAAAAAAAAAAAAAAAAAAAAAAAAAAAAAAATTATGAAAGCAGAAAAAATAAACTGCTCAATAAAAACATATTAAATTAATATTTTGTAAATTTTTATAAAGTTTAATATTTCAAGTTTTAATATTTTGTAAACTTTTGTAAATTTTATTTGGGACTTTTGTAAATTTGATATAGAGTTATAATTTTATTTTCAATTTTTTTTGTCATTTTGTATAAATACATTTGTACCATTTTGAACATTTTAGAATTTTATATAGTGATTCCGCATACATAAGTTTTATAATTTTTTGTACATTAGTAATTTAATTTTTGTCAATTTTTGTTAATTTTTGTTAAGTTTAATACTTCAAGTTTTCATATTTTGTACAGTTTTAGTTTTATCATTTTAACTTTTTATACTATAAATAGGGGTTGTAAGTTGTAAATATTTTGTGTTTTTTGGTATGAAAAAAGGAATAATTCTGTGAATGCTAGCCTGAATGAGAGGAGCGAGCGTGTCATGGTAGCCATACGTCTTTTATAAAAGATGTAAAAGCCATCTGATGAGACCTTTGGCGGGGTCGAAACATTGCACACAGACGAAGACATTACCAATTGATTCAGACACTAGTGTAGTTTAGTATCAAGACTGGCTATCTCTTGTCTTAGTTAATTGGATTTAATACATCAGAGAAGAACAACACACAAAGACATATTTTATAGGTAAATTTATTCTACTTCTACTAAAACACATTACAATACTTAATAGCGAATCCATTTATTTATCTGTCCTGGTGGACCTAACTTTACATTGCGTTTGAAACCAATGATTTTAACATTTTGTCCTCCCTTCAAAGTCTTTTTAGGAGTTTGAAGCCTTTTCAAAACTGGAAGTTTCTTCTTTAGACGCGCCGCTGTTTCAACCATAGTGTCGCTAGGATTACTCTCCTCCATTTCATCATCACTTGTTTTTATTTCTCTCATTTTGCAATCACCCATTTGAGGTTTATTATGTAAAGTCGTCACATCACGTACATGCTTTTCCGGTGTTGTATTAGCTGTATCGGTCGTAGTCACCATATTGATTTCATTTACTTTAGGTTCAGAAAAATTATCGTCGGATTCCAATTTTGTGCTTGACTTGTTAATGTCCTCTACTTGTTTTAATAAAGTTTCATATTTTCGTTTAGACAGCAATACTACTTCTTCACACATATTGATCTATTTGTTCAATTAAAGGTTTCAATACTAAATGAATCAAATCTAAGTGTCTCAGCAAAAGTCTTTTCTTCTTTAATGCGCTAATAGTTCGATCAGCTAACTTACGTATAATCTTTTGATATGGTTTAAGCTTATTTCTTTGCTGTGGTGTTAAAGAAATGGTTCCAAATAGTATATTCAACGCTACTTCAAACAAAGCCTTGAGCTGTGAATCAGTTCCTGTTGATATTAATGCCTTTCTTTGTTTTTTATCTGCATGGTATAACAACGTCAAGTACGCTGTGTTTCCTTTGAGTGTCGTACTCATTATGATAAAATGTAGAATTCACTCGTCTTTTTGTATAGCAAAAAGAACAGCTGCTTATCTTATAATGTCTTTGGAATCCTTCGGTAAATACACCAGTGTGGTATCGTTCGGGAATATTCGAGAATAAAGTCGTATATTATTATCTTTCGTATGAGGGCTTGAATTAACCACTAAATAACCATAAGGTTGATCAACGGCTTTATGATAGCTCTGTCGAAAATATTCACTTTGTCCAGGATAAAGCTGACTTCCAAATCTATATACCTGAAGCACATCACGCAAATTTTTAAAAATAATGGTGTAATGACTATTTAAACTCAATGTACGACTATATTTGCCTGGTGGGAATATGTTCTGTATGAGAAATATACATGTTATATTCAGATGATGACTTCCAACTGTGAATAAATATAAAAGTTCAGGATCCGAACATGCTTTCTGCATAAGGTCATCGATCACAAAAACTGTACTTTTCATTCCATCTGTGAAATCTAACAACTGTTGCTTGGTGGGTAACCCCTCTATGAATTCGATGTTCTGTATGCTCTCTTTCATCTGGTCAAACAATGGTTGATACTGGCCATAACTGTACAGTATTTTGTTTGGTGATGTACTGAACATTTCGCCTGCATTTTCTAATAATTTCTTGCAAAAATAGGTTTTCCCACTTCCAGTACTTCCCGATAATACAATAGTTGCTGGTGTAATAAACTTAACACTCATGATGAAATGCAAGTTTTAAAGGGTAACGCGTATTTAAACCATTGATAAAAGAACAGCCGTTCTTTTTTTTTTTTTTATTAAGTATAAGACATGGACTGGTATGTTTGTGTTTTATTAATAATAATAACAGGCGTTTGGTCAGTTGATCAGAATGGTGCTTTCTAAACAGATAGCTGATTATTTGAACAAGATTTATTATGACCCCAAGCATGCTGCGGCTTTTTCTGGACCTGCAAAATTATACAAAATTGTAAAAGCTGAGGGGAAATATAACATCGGTCGTCATCGCATTAAGCAATGGTTACAAAACCAAGATGCCTACAGCTTACAAAAACCAGTACGCCGAAGATTTAAACGCAACCGAGTTGTTGTTGGTGGGATATTGCATCAAGTAGATGCCGATTTATTGTCAGTAGAAAATATTGCTAAATTTAATGACGGTGTGCGGTTTCTATTGATGTACATTGATATTTTCTCCAGATATTTATGGGTAGAAACATTGAAAGACAAGACGGCAAAAAGCGTGATTGAAGGACTTAAAAATATATTTGAACGTGGTGGTAAACCTTTCAAGATACGTTTCGATGCAGGAAGCGAGTTTAAAAACCGTTGGGTAAAAGACTTTTTAAAAAAGGAACATGTAGATTATTTTTACACCACCAATTCCGAGATTAAAAGTAATTATGCCGAACGGGCAAATTTAACAGTGAAATCAATACTGTATCGCTATTTTCAAGCCAAACAATCCTACGCCTATCTCAAAGATTTACAGTCACTCATAGAAAGCTATAATCATAAACCGCATAGAAGTTTAAACTACATGTCACCATCTGAAGTGAATAAAACCAATCAAGCACAATTGTGGAAATATCAATATAGGAGGAAAGCCCCAATATCAAAAGTGGGAAAAAGTCGCAAAACTTATAAATTCAAACTTGGTGATACAGTACGGATATCCTATTTAAAATATCAGTTTCAAAGAGCATACGATCAACAATGGACTGACGAAATATTTAGAGTAAGCAAACGTTTTAGGAGGGATGGTATAGAAGTTTACGAATTAACCGATTTCGCAAACGATCCTATATCCGGTAGATTTTTAGGTCCCGAATTGATGCGTGTAGATAAAGATGAAGATACAGTTTGGAAGATTGAAAAAGTAATTTCTTACAAAGGGAAAGGGTCTAATCGTCAAGCATTAGTCAAATGGAAAGGATGGCCAAAGAAATTTAATTCTTGGGTACCTGCAAGTGAGCTAAAAGATATATGAGACATTAAAACATGTAAGTAAAAGAACAGCTGTTGCTTTTCTGAAATTTATATGTAAGTTAAAGTATAAAAGAGGAGAACAGCTGTTGTTCTTCTGAAAATTATATGCAAGTTAATGTAAAATAGAGAAGAACAGCTGTTGTTTTTCTGAAAATTATTTGTAAGTTAAAGTAAAAAAGAGGAGAACAGCTGTTGTTTTTCTGAAAATTATTTGTAAGTTAAAGTAAAAAAGAGGAGAACAGCTGTTGTTCTTCTGAAAATTATATGTAAGTTAAAGTAAAAAAGAGGAGAACAGCTGTTGTTTTATATAAAATAAATATACATTATTTTAATAATATCATCATTTGCACAATGAGTTACCAGATCCGTCAACATGCAAGTTTTTTAAATTTACTCTATCTTGGTAATCCTCAACAGAGAAAGGGTATACTAAACTATATTTCAGATGGTCAAATGTTTGCTATAGTTCAAGTTGCACATAAAGTGTTGACAGGAGAAATACCTATAAGTGCATCTTATAAGAAAAAACTAAGACGTTACAAAAGGGTGTTGCGTACTTTGACTAGCAACCAGGTCTCAACCAACAAAAAGAAACAAACTTTGTTGCGTTACAATAACATTTTACCCATATTCATCCGTCCAGCACTTGAATATCTTGGATTATTATGAAGAATGACTGTTATATTCTTATAGATAGTGAAGATTCTAGAGCATACTTTCCACAAAATACTGTAGCTGCTTTTCGTGTAGTGTTAGATACGAGATTGGATTTTAAAGGACAATGGTATGTTGGTTTATGTGAAGTGCATTGTACTAATGTAACATCTTCAGGAGAAATTTATATATGTACCAACATTTGTGGTGAAACGTTATTGGCTGGTAAAAAAGAACAACTCTTAAGAAGAATTGTAGTAGAAAAGGATAAAGATATAAGTACAGTGTTCACCGCACCGTTTTATTTACCGTTGACGACGTCTACTTGGCAAGACATAGAAATCTATATAAAGGATAAACAAGGACATTTATCTACACTCATAGGAGGTAAAGTGAGCTTAACACTTCATATAAGAAGATATCCTTTTTTCATTTAAGTATGGCAGAATTATATGTACCAGATACTAATAAATGGATCAAGTTTTTTAGAAAATTGAATTCTGGAAAAGTAGATTCCTATCAGTATGGTCGAGGCCAAAAAGGAAGTGGCATTGGCAATTTCAGTCGCGGGACTTATATGATACCTATAGACCATCACGTGAAAGATGACGATAACAAAAAAACAACACTACAACCTGTAGTTAAAATGGTTTCGCCTGTTGCAGCTAATTTAGAACAAGCAAAAAGTTACTTAAAACAAGAACAGCAGCTGTTTTCCCGAATGCCTATAAAAAGGCGATCAAGAAGTAGCTCAGTCAGTCCACAGAAGAAAGCTAAACGGTCAACATCTAAGAGAGTTTCCGCTACAAAAAAGAAAAACAATAAAGGATCAAAGACGAAGCGAGCAAACGATATCTTTGACGAGTAAATATGGCGTTCTGGCCACATAATGTACATAAATCGGAAGGCATACCAAAGCAGTTAAATTTATTTACGTTACCGCCAGTACAAAGTGCAGTAGAAAAGAGTTATTTCGTAGATTGCCGTCCAGTATCACAAATTTCCGATGGATCGCCCATCGAATTTAACATTGCAAACCAAGGAAGTGATTATATCGATCTTCAAAGATCACGACTATATATCAAAGGCAAAATCGTTGCTGGTGATGGGACGACAATTGATGCCGCAAAGGAAGTAGGTCCAATTAATTTTCTTCACCAGACCCTGTTCGATCAAATAGATGTGAGATATAACGGGAAACTTATAACCAGCTCGGACGGTAATTTTGGGTATAAAGCTTATCTACAGACACTTTTGAACAGTAGTACAGAGAAGATTAAATCCTTTCAACAAATGGGGTTATTCTATGAAGAGACCAATGTCTTCGACACGGACCCCGTAGGAGGTAGTAACCCAGGGATGTCAGCACGTTTTGCAGTAACTAAAGGCAGCAAAGTATTTGAAATGACCGGTCCTATCTTGCAGGACTGTTTCCAGGCGGATCGTTATTTGATTAATAATGTTGACATTTCCGTAAAACTATACAGAAATCGTCCTATTTTCTATTTAAAATCGACAGAAGCAAAACCAGATTTTAAGTTTGAGATACTAGATATCTATTTCCGTGTATGTAAAATCAGCTTGAATCCTGCAGTGTTTATCGCCCAAGAAAAAGAAATTGAAAATATTCCGGCGTTATATCCTTATAGAAGAACAGAATGCCGAGTAGCCAATGTAAATACCGGACAAACGAGTTTTCATTGGGACGCCATTTTTCAAAATCATTTGCCTTTGAAGGTCGCTATTGCTTTCGTCAACAGCAGTGGTTATACGGGAGATTGGATAAAAAATCCCTTTCGTTTCGAAGCTGCAGGGGTGGGCGAGATAGCACTCTTAGTAGATGGAGTTAGTATTCCAATGGCACCAATGAAATTAGCATATGATTCGAAGCAATATGTTCAGGGGTATGCTAATTTATTTGATGGCAGTGGGAAATGGACAGATAATAGTGGATTATACATTACCAAGGAAAAGTTTACTGACGGTCATGCCATTTATTTATTCACTTTAGAAACACCATTCGACGAGGACAGTTTGTCTTTGATGAAGAACGGCAACTTGAGATTAGAAGTTAATTTTTCAAGTGCATTGACTACGAACTATACTTGCATTGCTTATGCTGAATTTCAACAAATCATCCAGATTGATAAGTCACGTACCATAACTTTGAATTAAAAAATGGATACCATACAATTAGAATGTGCTATACACTGTGACTTGTTGTTAAACTCATATATTCAGGGTGTCTATGCAGAGAACACTTTACCAAAAAGTGTAAATAGTTATCCATCTGCATACATTTGTAATACAGACCCTATTGAAGATTATGGTAGCCATTGGGTTTTCTTTGGTTTTAATGGAGACGGATCAGCAGAGTTTTTTGATAGTTTCGGACATCCGCCTGAGTATTATAGTATGAACTTTGTACAATTCTTAAACAGAAATGGTCGCTATATACTTTATAATGATAAAGTTTTACAGAGTCATTATAGTAGTGTGTGTGGGCATTATTGTTTATTTTATGCATTGTGTAAAACTAGACATGTATATAACATTATCGATATTTTTACTGAAGACAAGGACCTTAATGATCAATTTGTATTTTCAGTGATTTCACGTTATTTTCATAGATGTAACTTGTAAATATTACTGTATATTCAATGTAATGTATTAAAACTTAATGAAAAAAAAAATTCAAAATCAAAAATGAATAAAAAAATTAGTTTTAGTTTACTTTTCGTATCTGTTATTTATTTATCTACTCTAGAAATCTGTGGTCGGATTCGAACTCTATGTACCAGTGATTGCTTCTCTCTATTGACAAGGTACTTTTGTGTCAGAAGTAGATAGGGTTGTGAAAAAAAAAAAATAGGATTCGAACCTAGTACTATTTAAACTGTGATGGGATTCGGGGAAGGAACATGATAGAAATAACAACAACAACAACAACAAAATATACTTGCACTTTATATAGCTTGAGTAATATTTATATACATAATCTTTGTTCCAAATGATACATTTTAAGTATAATTGTTTTTAATTTAGTTTCCCATTTTACAGTTTTTAAACAAGTTTCTCTCCAGTCTTTACACAAATATTTTTGGCGATAAAACGTATCTGTTTCCGAAATGATATGTGCAGATAATGTTTTCCAAAGTGTTATAACATTGAAGTCGTCAAGTTCTTTCAATGTTGAGTTGAAATGACGTTCCAATATGTTTTTAAAATCTGAACAATCATGTTCTTCATTAGATTCACACTGGCATGCGTAACATAAATCCTTTCCTTTAGCGTTGATTTCTTCTTTCATACGTAGGGCATACGCTAAATTTAACGTATCTTCCAATTGGTTTGTAATAACTTGACTATTTCCAGCTTCCATTTTTATAGTCTACAATATAGGAATAAGTTACTGGATCATCGACTTACACGTCAATATCCCATATTTCATATCACACAAGGCTTCAAAAGTGTCAAAATCTAACATGATACTAATCCCAGATTTCCTCAAGCGCAGTTTTACATTTGGTCCTTTTTTGAATACTTCTACACTCACTTTAGGTGATATTTGAACCGAAATATAGTTTTTATCCACTGCGGTAAACAGACAATCTGGGATTTTACTCAGCTCGAGTTGACGTTGAGCCATTTTGTTCTGTAAAATAAAATTAACAGTTTTACTTCAGAACTCTTCTATATCTTCCCACCAGACATCACATACCCATTCGTGATCGGCGCGTTCACCACAAGTACATTTTTCTTGATCAATCTCCATTCTTTGATAATTTTGTCCAGTCATATTTAAAAAGACACAATGCGGAGATTTTTCCTTATGCTTTTCAGTATCTTCAAGTTTTTCCGCAATGTAGTTACAACAAAAACAAACTAAATAACTTCTTGTTTCATCAAAATAGAATCCTGATCGAGCCAATTCGTAACTTTCAGATTCTGAAAATACAGGTTTTAATGTTTCTATTCTTTGTTCAAACTCAAAAAAGTTTTTAAGAGTTATAAGTTCCATACCTTATAAATGCAATCTTTTGAACAGCTCACACAGATGATCAATTTCTTTTTCAAAATTCACTTCGTCTAAATCGTCCATATACACGTCCGAACATAAGCAAGAATTGCGCTTAAAGTGACGAGATAATGCTTACACAATATTATCTTAAAGCGAAGAGCTCCAATGCGTTCATCGCTGATTGGTCCTAATAACGTATGAGGAACATTATTTAAATGAACAAGAAATTGCTCGCTCAATGAGCAGATGTGACGCGGAACACCTGCGTTACGAGAACAATAGGCGATGTGCCGTCCTTTTAGAAAAGGGGGCCGTCCATTGCCGTCCATTGCCGTCCATTTTAGGTGGACGGCCCTATGGGAATTTGTGGGTTGATATAAAAACCCCTCCTATACTACTAGTCAATCTACTGTCTGATTCACGTCTGCCGTAGCACTAGTTTTTCAAGGTTTTAGAAGAGATCATACCGTTATGTAAAAATCATGCGGGTTAGGGTAGAAAATTCTGGAATAGTTCATTCAGCTGTAGGTAAGATCGCAGTTGTTAAAACCACAGAATATTCCCTTTTGCTGTCAAGCCAGCAGACGATATTACCTGGCCAGCGAAAATGGGAAAGTCGGTCATGCGCAATTCTATTTTCTTAACCCGCATGATTTTTCAGCGATGTATTTCCGGAATGAGTGTTTGTGTGTTTTCCCATATTAAATCCCCGTAAGGATTTTAAAAAGCTCTGCATTTTATACTCCAGCTAAGATAGCATTTAGTTTGGTGTCAGTTAATTACAAAATGCATACGTCATAACGGTA
Organism: Tegillarca granosa; assembly: GCA_029721355.1. Classification (NCBI taxonomy): domain Eukaryota; kingdom Metazoa; phylum Mollusca; class Bivalvia; order Arcoida; family Arcidae; genus Tegillarca; species Tegillarca granosa. The sequence goes on from JARBDR010000634.1 coordinate 18,528, forward strand.
TGTGGCATTCTACAAAAATTTTTAATATCTCTTCTAAAACCTTGCAAAACTAGTGCTACGGCAGACGTGAATCAGACAGTAACATAGAATTTAAAAAACAACAGAATGGTTAGCCAAAATACGCTGATAGCCATTCCCAAATTTAAAACAGGTAGCTGGCATTTTAACACCATCCAGTTAATTTGAATAAATGATTTAACATTTTTATTTATAATGACGTTTTAGGTAAGAGATATTTGTCGGTAAAGTATCAGAAGAGATGGTGCGTAATACATCAAGATAGGTTTTATTACTATGAGTCGAATACGGACAAGAAACCAAAAGGAATGTTTTCATTAGAAGGTATTGTATAAATATAATTTTTAATTAAATTTGTAGAATTCACCGAATTTATTATGTTCGGGTATTTCTGCATTTTAACTTGAAACAACTACAGAAACCCTTTTATAATCCCCCTCGGTATTTTTGTCACTTTCCTTATCAACAGAGGAAAGCTTCGTTATATTGCCCCTCGATACTTTTGTTACCTCGACTATCGTCACAGGAAAGCTTAGTTATATTGCCCTACGATAACTTTGTTACCTCGACTATCGTCACAGGAAAGCTTCGTTATATTGCCCCTCGATAACTTTGTTACCTCGACTATCGTCACAGGAAAGCTTCGTTATATTGCCCTATGATAACTTTGTTACCTCGACTATCGTCACAGGAAAGCTTTTTTATATTGCCCTATGATAACTTTGTTACCTCGACTATCGTCACAGGAAAGCTTTTTTATATTGCCCTATGATAACTTTGTTACCTCGACTATCGTCACAGGAAAGCTTTTTTATATTGCCCTATGATAACTTTGTTACCTCGACTATCGTCACAGGAAAGCTTAGTTATATTGCCCTACGATAACTTTGTTACCTCGACTATCGTCACAGGAAAGCTTCGTTATATTGCCCTATGATAACTTTGTTACCTTGACTATCGTCACAGGAAAGCTTAGTTATATTGCCCCTTGATAACTTTGTCACCTCGACAATCATCAAAGGAAAGTTTCCATAAATGTCCTTCCATATTTTTGACATCACGCTTTGTTATTGCGTTATTTTGATTTAAAAAAATTAACTTCTACTGTTTAGCATCAAATCACTTTATAACGGCAAATATAATTGAACAAAAAGGTAGCCATGTCGGAATCGAAGTTTTTTATTTATTTATTTATTTATTTATTTATTTATTTATTTATTTATTTATTTATATATTTATTATTTATTTATTTAATGACAGTGTAAATGATTCAAGTTTTTTTTTCCAATGGTATAGGGGTCTATGTGGCTGAGTGGTTTAAAACACGCACTTGCAGGTCAGAGCCTCCCACCGCCTAAATTCGAATCCGGACATATCCTATTTTGAAAAAGTTTGTCAGTTCGCTTGCTGAAGAGTTTTCACCTGGTACTCAGGTTTATCTGACACTCTTAGAACTGGAAGAATCTCAAATGGGGCATAAAACTGTATGAATTATATCCCATTCATTCTTTTTTTATAGGTATGAACATTTTCTATTAACAGTATTTCAGTAGCAAATATCCGGACATTATTAAAAGAAAATCATTAAAAATCATTTCTGTTTCAGTGACATTTAAACTCCAGATCAAAATTAATTACAACAGTCGTTCTGAATTACGTGCCATACGTGTAAATTCGTGCAAACCATTTCCTCTGTATTTTCCATTTAAGGGGGTTCAACCCCATGATGATATAATTCTGTAAAATCCATGTCGGCTTTTAACATCACTTAAGCAGATTCATGGTTAAACACTTCCAAATCAGAGACTGAATCCGTTCATTTTAACAGCTAAATTTCCCCAGTGAGGTCATCTTTCACCTTTCAACTATTTTAAATATGTGTACACAGTCATCTAAGTATTTCCTCATTAATTTTTCCTGGTATTAAACTTGATCCTATTTCCGTTATAATGCGCAAAAGTATAAGTGCTATAATTATTTATTATTGAAGTTGTGTGTCGCATTAACCGTTAATAATTCACAATTTACTATGAACTATGAATTTAATCCAGGGCCCATGTTCTGTGAAAGAGTACATGCATATTTCTCATGCAAAATCCTTTTTAGGGGAATCTCGATGGCTACGTGAAAAAGATTACAGCAGCCGATCAAAGGATGTTTCATGATTGTTGATTTGACCGCAAAAAGGAAGTCATTTTCCCTTGTTATATGCCGTAACAGGCCCAGAACATTGTAAATAACCGAGTTGTCTGTTATGTTTTTCTGTGACATTGCGGGCGAGTCAACTAGCACTTTAAGTTTGACAAAATGTTTGCTATCACTGGGCGGACCAGAAACACTCACGCACATATAAACAAATGTTTACATTTATACTTGATAAAAAAAATGTCTCGTGGCCAGTAGCTGCTGGTGTGATGTAAAGCAACATACTTTGGCAAGATTTAAAAGTCAGTAACATTAACATTCATGCTATTACACTTCAAGATATGAAGTCAGTCTTTTTCCAAAACAAAATGTATAAGGGTTGCTGTTACAAATAAAAAATTTGAAAAAAAAAAACGTAAACCGGCGTTATGGTTTGATTTGATTTGATTTATGGGGTAATACATCCTAGTCAAGAATATTTTAACTTTTATCGAGACGTCATCAGCTATAGGTGAAATGGAAGAAATTTTTACCTTTGCAGTGCGCTAAGGGCAATGTGCAGGGAGGGTTCTTGAGCGTACCGCGTCTGTCGTGACATGTACTACGTCATTTGGCTAGAAGTAATATGTTACAATGGTGAATTTTAGGCCGAAATATCTGCCTTGACGATATTAAGTTACTTTTTTGATATAGCTAACATTTCACGATACTACATATAAATTTTGTTTGATAATAACAGGTTATACTTTTTTCGAGAGGGAGAACCGTTTGACATTCGATCTGAAATGCGCTGGAAGAAGATCTTTTGAAGTATGTATAGACGATTTATCAATTATCGATATTTTAATTAATTATTTAATTTTATTATATATTTTTTTTTTTTTTTTTTTTTTTTTTTTTTTTTTTTTTTTTTTTTTTGGTTTTTGATTTATATGTTCACAAGCGTCTCTATGGTAAAAACGCAAACACTTTTTTTTTTTTTTTTTTTTTTTTTTTTTTTTTTTGAAAAAAAAGAGGAGAGAACAAAAAATTTTGTACGCATTGTAGTTCTTTCTGCCTTGTCCTGATAGATGTTTATCATTCAGAGCAGGGATGTCTAGTGACTTGCTGTGGATTATAGTTATATCCATTCTAGGATTATCTTATTTTTTTTTATTCTTTATTTATTTATTTACATTTATTTATTTATTTATCTATTTATTTATTTATTTATTTATTTATTTTATTATTGTTTGTAAAATAAGTAGATGTGAGTTATCATGTTTTACGCCTCTGATTCCACCACCTGTATCAAGACGGACGGTTCTTCTGGGATAGTGGATGGAAACTGGAATGTCCGGAGAAATTAATTGATCTTCGGAATGGGGATCTGACACATTTTTTCACACTAAGATCTGTTGGGAATATGATTCGAATTTAGGCTTTAAAATGGTCCTTGAGCCGTCGCTTTAGACGGTTCAGCCCAAATTTGTGAAGTAAATCGATCCTTGGGAATAATATCAAATACAAATAATATACGACAAATTCCCGCCAAAATACCTCTTCTAGCAAATAAGAAACTCTATAACGAAATGGAAAAAAATTCATATTCAGGAAAGGATGGCGATGGTGGCTGAGTGGTCTAAAGCGCGCTTTCGGATCACAGTGCTTTGCAACGCATAGGTTCTAATCCATTCAGACAGATCCTAGTGTGAGAAAGTTTGTCAGTCCGCTTGCTTAAAGTGGGTGGTTTTCTCCGGGCACTCCGGTTTTCTCCACCATCACAGGCCCCATTGCCTCCATATAAATGAGGGAATCTTGTCAGGGGAACAAAACCCCTTTAATCCAATCCAATCTTTATTCAGAAATGCTATACACCCAGTTTTACTCTTTTTGATTATTTCATTTAAAACTAAAAACGATGAAATATATTGAACAAGTAATGTCCTTATTTGTATAGTTTCTTATTTCCTAATTCTTCATAAATTGATGAGTATTCGAAATTTTTCAACTTAATAAAATTAATAGATAAATGATCTATACCTTGATTATCCTTTATTAACATATTTCACCAGATTTATTCTCAATAAAAAACCGGGTGTAAATTGATGTTGATTTTAGTTTGATCTTTCATTTTGTGTCTGTTCCAGTTTGTTTGTTCAAGTAATGCCGAATTAAAACAATGGCGAAAAGCCATCAAGTCAGCGTCTTTGTATAGATGTGGTGAGTAGTTATCACGTGTTCCATACAAAATATGTTTGTCTTAAACTCTCCCTAACTGCCGTCCAACCAGTATGAAGTATACGGGATTTAGAATTGCCCGTCCCCATCACCACCACCACCGACAACAACAACAACAACCTTTAATGCAACTACTGTAAACTGTCAGAGTATTAATCATCATCTTCCCTACCAACGCTTAATCAAACAAGGACAGCTAATTCTGAACTACCGTGACGTTTAAATCAATACTACCCACCAACCCACCCACCCAACCCAACCAACAAAACAGAAAAGTTGTATACTTGTACTTTTATTCTCTTAAACATTGCTCTTTCAAAACTATCTCCTAACCACCAGTCCAGTCTGAACATTGCTCTTCCATAACTATCTACTAACCACCAGTCCAGTCTGAACATTGCTCTTCCATAACTATCTACTAACCACCAGTCCAGTCTGAACATTGCTCTTCCATAACTATCTACTAACCACCAGTCCAGTCTGAACATTGCTCTTCCATAACTATCTACTAACCACCAGTCCAGTCTGAACATTGCTCTTCCATAACTATCTACTAACCACCAGTCCAGTCTGAACATTGCTCTTCCATAACTATCTACTAACCACCAGTCCAGTCTGAACATTGCTCTTCCATAACTATCCCCTAACCACCAGTCCAGTCTGAACATTGCTCTTCCATAACTATCCCCTAACCACTAGTCCAGTCTGAACATTGCTCTTTCATAACTATCTACTAACCACCAGTCCAGTCTGAACATTGCTCTTCCATAACTATCTACTAACCACCAGTCCAGTCTGAACATTGCTCTTCCATAACTATCTACTAACCACCAGTCCAGTCTGAACATTGCTCTTCCATAACTATCTACTAACCACCAGTCCAGTCTGAACATTGCTCTTCCATAACTATCTACTAACCACCAGTCCAGTCTGAACATTGCTCTTCCATAACTATCTACTAACCACCAGTCCAGTCTGAACATTGCTCTTCCATAACTATCTACTAACCACCAGTCCAGTCTGAACATTGCTCTTCCATAACTATCCCCTAACCACCAGTCCAGTCTGAACATTGCTCTTCCATAACTATCTACTAACCACCAGTCCAGTCTGAACATTGCTCTTCCATAACTATCTACTAACCACCAGTCCAGTCTGAACATTGCTCTTCCATAACTATCTACTAACCACCAGTCCAGTCTGAACTGTCAGAGCCTTAAACATTAAAGCTGTGACCATTATTTTCTTCAACATCGCATCTCCACTTACCCTCCATGAAACAATGGTAGAAGTGATTAAGTATACTATTGTCATAAACATTGCCCCCTCTAAATAACCCCCGTCCTATAATAATAAAAACTAATTGTGAACTGTTGTTGTCTAAAACAGATTTTTGACTCAATAATTACCACTTCTGAACCATCTGGGTTCGGTAAGTAACTAAAGTATCCAACACAATTACTCTCAAAAAAAACTTTACGGTGAGTTCTGGTCGTAAACATGGCTCCCTTAAAGGGTAACGTGATCTTAGAAAGTACAGAGAATTTCCAATAAAGGTACTTTGACAGTTTTTAGCTCACCTGAGCACAAAGTGTTCAAGTGAGCTATTGTGATGGGTCATTGTCCGTCGTGAGTCAACTTTTGATTGTTAACACTCCTGAGGCCACAATTTGAATGCAATCTTAATCAAACTTGCTCAGATTGATCTTCTTGACAAAAGCTAGCTCAAATTTACACGTAAAGCGCCAGCAAGACATATATGGACCATCTTAGGTCAATAAGTAGGTCACTAGGTCAAATTTAAGAAAAACCTGATTAACACACCTGAGGCCCCAATTTGAGTGCAATCTTCATCAAACTAAGTACGAATGATCCTCTTGACAAAAGCTAGCTCAAGTTCGTATATGGGCCATGTTGGGTCAATAAGTAGGTCACTAGATCAAATTCCAGGAAAATCTTGTTAACCCTCCTGAGGCCCCAATTTGAGCCCAATTTTCATCAAACATTGTCAGATTGATTCTCTGGACAAAAGCTAGTTCAAGTTCGAATATGGGCAATGTTGGTTCAATATGAAGGTGACTAGGTCAAATAATAGAAAAAAAAATTGTTACCGCTCCTAAGACACCAATTTAAGTCCAATCTTTAGTTAACTTAGTCAGAATAATCCTCTTGACAAAAGCTAGCTCAAGTTCTATATGGGCCATGTTGGGTCAATAAGTAGGTCACTAGGTTAAATTATATAAAATCCTTGTTAACACATCTTAGAGCTCAATTTGAGTGCAATCTTCATCAAACTTAGTCAGAATGATCTTCTTGACAAAAGCTAGCTCAAGCTTGTTTCTGGTTATGTTGTTTCAATAAGTAGGTCACCAGGTCAAATTATATAAAAACCTTGTTTACACATCTGAGGGCTCAATTTTAGTCCAATTTTCAATATAGGAAATATAAATATAGGAAAAATCTCTTTTAAAAATAGAAGCTCCAGTTTACCAAAATCAAGCTTAGTGTACATCATTTTCAGGTGTGCGTCCAGGGCCTTCATGGCCCTCTTGTGTAATATTTTAGTTTTAAGAGTTGACTTATATTTTAAACTGTCTTCAAACATCGCCCCTTATCCCATCCCTAAATATAATCCCGAACCGAGTCCTCAACTCAACCCTTAACTTAACCTTCAATTTAACATTCAATTCAATATTCAACTCAACCCTCATCTTTCTAAAATATGTATTATTTTTAATGGCCCAGTAGACTCAACTCAGTCTTCATTTCTTTTGAATATGTATTATCTATCAAGGCTTAAAAGACTCAACTTCACCTTTAATCTTAACTGCTTGACTCAACCCTCAACCTTTTTGACCTTTTGAACTAACAACCATTTTTCAACGAACAAGCAATGTCGAAATGCTTTTCAAGCAGCATCCTTATTTACTTATGTATAATTGTGATTGGCAAATATTAGTGAAACATATATGCCAAAAAACCGCTTATTTTAGGGGTTAAAGAGAGAGAGAGAGAGAGAGAGAGAGAGAGAGAGAGAGAGAGAAAATACTGACAATTTTAATTTCCCTACATTTTTACTAAAAACACTATTATTTCCACCCGAGGACGATATTGTTGAGTTTTGTTGTACATGTATTAGTATATATTATTATAATTATTGTTGACGATATTGTTGAAATGGTTGAGTACAATATGGAGCGATAAAGTCATTTCTAGCACATATGATTGGTTTCTCGGCAAAGCCGATGAAAATCTGACCACTCGATCGGAATTTCCCCATCTCGACCTCAGACTCTTAATAGATTTCCTTTAGATCGACCTCATCAATAAACTTTGATTTTAACACTGTTTTTCTGCATCTATCGTTTCTGTAGAAAGTACTTGAAAGACCTGCACAATTAGGGCAATTAGGGCAATATTGTTTTACATCCCAGATAAGATTTTTCGCTTATATCGAGGCAGTCAGTTCAGGGGTGGTGGAAAGTTCAGAGAAAACCACCGACCGTCGGCAAGCGAACTAACAAACTTTCTTACACAAGGATCTATCTGAGTGGAATTCAAATATAGATGATGAGAGGCACTGTGATCTGTAAGCACGTATCTTAGACAAACTCGGTCGCCAAGGCCTCCGAAAGAACTACATGCTGCATTAATAAAATCAAACTAAATTTAATGACAACTTGTTAATAAATTCTTTGTTTTAAAAATGAAACTCTAAAAAATGCGGGTTTCCATATTTACAGGACCAACTGGTAAGAAAAAGAAAGTACCAGACGTTCCAGTTCCAGAAACTCCGCCATTATATCAAGAGGAAGATGATGAAATTTTTGCTGATCCGAATGAAATAAAGAAACATCTAGAACGAAAATATAGCAAAGAAAACAATACAGTCAGAGGCCCAGATGAGACTGAGGTTAAGCAACAATTAGAGCGATCACAAAGCACGGAAAACATTCTGGACAGACGACCAGTGCCATCTCCGCGTACATCACACAGGCATAAAGGACATCATCACAGACGCCATGATGATCCAAATGGTCAAAGTTCAAAACATCAAAATGAGGCTCGGAATCGACAACCGATGCCCGCACCGGCTGTTTATCCTTCTAGTTACGCATCGTCAAACAAAAAATCTTTTGATCGCGATGATATATATGCATCAGTTAACAAAGGGCCGCAAAACTTAATATCAAACAAACAGTCTTTTGATGACAATGATGGATATATAACAGTAAAAAAAGGGCCTCAAAAATTAACATCATCTGCTGATGATGACAGTGGTTACATAACGGTCAACAAAGGACCGCGAACATTAATAAAACATTCTGATCTTGTGAAAGAACAATCAATTCAAAATTCTAATTCAAATGCTGTTTCGGACAATAATGATGATAATGACAACGAAGCATTGTATTTAGACTTGCTAGGTGATAATGACTTACCTAACAATAACAGATCAATCGAACAAAATTCTACTGAAGAACTTCTTCAAGATCCGATTTATCAGAATACAAACGATCCATCTTTACAATATACCACAGTTCTTCCAAAGAAAATGCGGGAAGTACAATTACAAAGTCCATACTCTACAACAAATACAAACAGTGACGTCATTTCCGATTCTGATGAATACACCTCCAGTTCCGAAGAAGAGTCATCAGATTCCGAGTTGGATGATTATGAAAATGCACAGATGTTTGGATTGTCTCAAAATGTACAATGAAACATTATTTTTAAAATAAACTTGCAATCTCAAACAAAAATGTTTTAGTAAACCTTTTTAGCAAGTAATCGGTACAAAGGCGCCTTTATCGCTGTTTATTATCTGATAATGTTTTGTTAGACTTCAGCTGTTGTCTGAGTCAAAATTAATGATTTGGGTAATTATTTGAATCTCTTAAGCGAGAATAAAACAATTTTCTTGAGCCTTAATGTCATTTATATAGTTTAACTATGTTTTAAGAATTACTTACACAATAATTGTTTTATAACTAACACAATACTTATTAAAGAAAAAAAAACATTATTATAATCAGCCATTTTTGTGCACAGCTAGATTTCCAGTAAAATTGTCTAGTCTAAAATCATTACGACTATCTATAGAGTGATGTATCGTATTGTGAACAGCATAGCGTGAATTTGTGGTTTCTCGTTACAAAATTAGGTGTGTTGGAGAATTATTTCTATTAACAATGGAATCGTATGAGGTGAAAGTTTCCCGATAAATGACGTTTGTAAACCCATTGTAAACCAACATCAGTAACAGGTTGTTGTTCAAATGTCAAGGTCACAAGGTTAAATATTTACATTTTGGCTCAAATAGGCGATGTTGAGAATGATGTATTTGTCTGTTAAATCTTCTATTTGTTTCTAAAATATCGTTTCTCACAAACGTTATATTCCCTTCCTGTGCGGTGAAAAAAGTAACATTTTTCGGTCAGGTAAGATTTTGACATGGCGCAGCGTGTGTATATCGTGTGTGTGGGCATGCGTTGTGGATACCTGTTTTCGACTTATCCTCCGAAACCGCTCGACAGATTTCAGTGATACTTGGTCAGAAGCATGTATGAGTCGATGAAATTCAGATTTGTTTATATGTTGCCATGGCGACCAAAACTAGGTCAAAGTGACCTAGGGTGCAAAAATTTTTAAAAATCTTTTTCAAAACCGAAAATGGGAGGAAAAAACTGATGTGATATTTGGCTTATCTAGGGTCATAAAGGGTACCTGTAACCAAAAATGTTTTTTATCACAATTGTTTTACATATTATTCAAATATCACAATATTGAAAACCGCATCAAAATTGGTAACAAAATAAAAAAGCTATAGCGGTTTGAAATCCACATTTTTTAACTTTCCCTTGATCGCAAAGTGAAATACCTCGTTTTGAGTTATAAATCTGTGACGTCATTTCAGTATTAGAAGTAATATCTAACATAATAGACAGTAGTAACAATTATGATATATCGACGTATGTAGAAGAAAGTAACGACTCTCCCATGTACCTAATTATGCAAAATAGTTCGTCATTATTTGGGGAAGCAGTGGACAATCTTATAAGTAATAAATTTGGAGTATAGCCATATATTTATTTGAACCAGAAACGGACGAAAATATTTGAGTCGAGTCCCGATCTAATCGAGAGTTTTGAATGAAGTTGGTTGCATAGCTGTTGAAAAATATGTGACGAGTGTTAACTTGTCAATAACACGAAAATCGATTAAATCGTTGACTTGTTTTTTTAAGAAATAAATTATTTCATTAAGTCGGACTGGACAGACTCGAAAATAGCGATTGGTCGCATAGCTATAACAAAAAATACACGATTAGTTTTAACTTGTTAAATACACGAAATTTAATTTGATCGTCGACATTTTAAAATTAATTAAATATCAAGTCGGACTGGACAAACTACCGGAACTTACTGTGGCACCGGCTAAAAATCAATATGCTCTTTTGTGCAATGTTTAGTCACAGTTAAAACTAAATGACCGTGATGTAGAAAAATTTTAAGTAATTTTGCAGCATTACATTTCCTTGATAATTGAAAGAAGTTCACACTAATAAAGTTTGTCACATAGTTCTTTTCAACTGTCCGATGGCTAATTAATGCTGCATGGGGTAATTAAATTAGATTAGGGAAAAAAAACAAGATATTCCATCTCAAATTTTTTACGCAAAAAATTATTATACATGTAATTGTTTAAATTGAAATGACTCGGATTTTAGAATGAGACCACATTTAAAAAACGAGATGATAATAATAATAATAATAATAATAATAATAATAATAATAATAATAATAAAAATAATAATAATAATTTTATAGATTTGTATATATGCCCAAGAAAAAGTGAAAAGTGAAATCTTTATAAAATCAAATGCTGTAAGTAGATCAATAACATGTTTTAAAGCTGCATTAAGTTTACCAATTTTCTGAATTTTTTTTGACTTTCTAAAATATATTATTTTAAAAGTAGATATCTTCTAACCACGATCCGTGACATTCATTTTCTAAAATTTCATTTCTTTCAGCTGTAAATAAACGGAATCCTCTGACCGGTTGGTCAGTGTTCTACGATGGTAATTGTGAGCTTGGAGCATGCGCATGGATGTACGGAAAAGCCTAGAATCGAAAGTGAAACATGACAGATTGCATTAATTGTCCTTCATTAATATCCAGATGTATTTGAAATTGTGTTATTTATCCCTTACTAAGTCACAAATGACAAATTCAACGAGTTTCTGTGTTTAATTTATCGTAGTTCAACATTTTGAAAGTTGTGTTTAAATGACCCGGGTTTTGATGACGTAACCATGTTCTAATATTAGATCCCAAATGCTGCATCTCGCTGGGAAAATACTGTAATTTCTGTATTTATTCGAGCTTTTATCGTTGAACCAAATGTAACATTGTTCATTAGGAACATCATTTATTAGATTAGCACCGTTTTAATTTTTTCTTTGGAAGACTTAATGCAGCTTTAAATAGACTATTCTGGTCGTCAATTTTTAATTTTTATTTTTGCCTAAAAGTTATATTTTATTATTATTATTATTATTATTATTATTATTATTATTATTATTATTATTTATTATTATTATTATTATTATTATTATTATTATTATTATTATTGGCATGAAAACTAAAGAAAAAATTTCTTTTGCGTACTTTTAAAATTTAAAAATGAATTATCCATTTTTCCACAGTGAAATCTTTATAGATCTACTGTATATGACAAATAACGTCTACCAAATAAAATTATTTCACTTTACTCTTGTAAAATTTAATATATTATTGTATATTCTAGGGTCGTAAGATAACTTATCAACGTGCAAATCAATTTTGCAAATTAGAAGTTACATCCTGTTAATTACATGCGTTGGTCTGAATCTAAAGGAATGTGTCCAATAAACCAAAAAGGATTAATAATAATCTTAATTATCGGTTGTGTGGAGGTATGTTGCTGGTATGACGTCAACTTTTAGAATTGTTGCCCCTGAATATGGTATTTTTGCAAATTTTGCTTTTTTGACATTTAAAAAAAGACTGTTAAAGATAGTTAAAGATAGTTAATAAAAATAAATTGCCAAATGTTCAGCACGACAAGAGTTTACAACTTAGCAAGTTTCTTATCTATAGGATTATCCTTGTAAGAGTTGTTGCCCCTGAAATATTGATTTTTTCAAAAATTCGCTGTTTTTGACCATTTTCTTGAAAACTGTTATAGATGGGTGATAATAATAAATTGCAAAAAATGATCACCATGAAAAAATCTTACAAGAGATCAAGATTGATGATTATATGATAATCTTTGTAAGAGTTGTTGCCCCTTAAATTCTAATTTTTCGCATATTTTGCTGTTTTTGACCATTTTCTAGAAAACGTTTAGAGATGAATGATAACAAAAAATTGTAAAAATGTTCAGCATGACCACATCTAACATGGTAGAAAGTTTTGTATCTATATGTTAATCCCTGTAACAGTTGTTGCCTCTAAAATATTGATTTTGCTGTTTTTGACCATTTTCTCGAACACTATTATTGGTAGATGATAACAATCATTGCAAAATGATCAACATGATAAAATCTAGCAGTTTTCATGTAAGAGTTGAAATGAAATTTTTGGTGAATTTGACATTCATTGATGATTATCATGAATACCAGTTTAGTTCAAAAAATAAATTGTTGCCACAGAAATATTCATGTTTTGCGAACTTTGATGTTATTGGATTCTTTGGAGTTTTGTAACAGAATTTTATAATATTATGATTTTTTTTTTTTTTTTTTTTTTTTTTTTTTTTTTTTTTTTTTTTTTGTACATAATCTTCAAAATATAAACAGTCATTTTCATTTTGAAATTAAAGCAAAGTAAGACATAATTTATCAGGTGAGCGTATAAGGCCCATTGGGCCTATTGTTTCTTTCGTTGTTTTCATGTGGTGTCAACTAGATTCGAGCCCCGTCAAATGAAAATTATTCAAAACATTTAGTTTGACGTTGTAACCACTTGGCAACTACGATTTCATAGACCAGAATATGACAAGTTTGGTGCAATGTATACACATTGTATACACATATCTAAATGTGAATGGTTCGAAAGCGCCCTTTAATGATACTCAGCAATTGAAATGACGAGACCTTATCGTTGAGTGCATTGTATACACGTGTAAAAGTGAATGATTAGAAAGCGCCCTTTAATGGTACCTAGTAATTGAAATGACAAGACCCTTTACATTAATATTATCAAATAAAAACGGTTAATTTAAAATGCCTTGTTTAAGTGAAACAGAAATTTGGAGACAAACTCCCGTCTGATCAAACAAATTATTATCTAATCTAGTTTACTGTTAACACCCTTCCAATATCCTACACACTGATAATACGAAACTAACCAATAACCAGCCTTCTGTTATTATAAGGGTTAATAACTGAGATAATAATATTGAATTAGAAAATAATACACTGGAAGTTGGATCGACTTTTTAAATATTGAAATAATGGACTGGAAGTTTATTTTATATCTATTTGTATTTATTGTGAGTTTAACAGCAGTCAGTGGTAAGTTCACAGTTTTTCTCTATTTTAAAACTTGCCCTTAGGTTGGAATGCCAGCCGGGTAGATCCAAATGTGAGAGAATTTATTAGTCCGCTTGCCGAAGTTCGTTTTTTTTCGGCCACTCCCGTTTTCTGAACCTTCCAGAACCAACCGTCAAAGAATCTCGATTGAAACGCAAATTACAATAACTTTACTCGACTCTCAGTTTTAACCCTTTAATTGGCAGAGGAATTTTGTAAAATTAACAAAAAATGTACCATATTTTCAATTCAAAATTTCGGACATTGCAGTAAAAATGTTAATAAACAACCCCTATATATTTGGTATCCCTTTATAACATATTTTACATTAAGGTATGTAAAATCGAAATATCTGTTACCATGGCAACATAAACAAAGCATTTACACCACGAATGTGTGAAAATGTTCACATTTTTGCTTGATTTCCAAAACATTGCTATTATCTTGATTCCTGCATACTTGAAATAAATTTTCTTGCTTACATATCGAAGTTACAGATCATTCAAATACACTGTAGAAATATTATTTCAAAATTTGTTTGTTTTCCCAAAAAATAAAACCATCAAATTTCATGTATTTCTGGTTAAATTCCTAAAAGTAAACAAACGTTAGATACAAAATTTATATTTGAAGAAGAAAGAAGACCACTATTTCGACGCAAATTTCATTATGTTATAAAGATTTTATTACTATGAAACCATATATGAATTTTACTTTTGTTTAATAAAAAGTATTCAAAACTATTTCCAGCTAAATATCGGTTGCCATGGCAACGAATATAACAAAAATGTACTATAAACGAGAATTTGTATAAAAATCCATAATTTTTGACAATGTCTAGATATCAGCAGTCGGAAAACGTGCATTTTGAACAAATAATTTTTATTTTAGCACCTAATAAAAGCTTACACAAAGTAAACTTTCGAAATTTTGCATTTTTCACATAAAAGGAGATGTCGATTATTACAGAATTATCAGCTTATCGCATCAAAACAAGACAGTCATATTTTGTTATTTCAATGGGCATGTTCACGTAAGAACACATTTGTTTTCGACTCAATACTTCAACAGTTAAAAGGAATGATGGAAGAGAAACATCTTTATTTAGAAAACATACATGATAATTTTGTTTTGCCAGAATTTCAATCAAATTTCCGTCACCTTGGCAACACAAATTGCTAAAATCTTATCAAAACCGTGTAAGAGCATGATATTTTACTATTTATATATTTCATGAAAAATAAACAGAGGTGCAACACAGTTTTATTCGTTTATTATAAAATGTATAATTAGTAGAACTGTAAGTTACAGATTGTTTTAACATTCTCATTCTTTCACTTAATAATGATTCATAACTTTTAGTTTCAAAACTTGAAGCCATCTTGCATTTTAAAGAAACTCGAGATAACAAGTAATCTTTACCCCCCCCCCCCCGCCAAAAAAATAATAATAATAATGAATCAAATTTGACCAAACGTCATTCTAAAATTTTTAAAATTTCATTGTACTTGTCAATATCCGTTACCATGATAACAGAATCTAGCGAATTTGGTTATATCGTGGGAAAACCCGTGTGCTTTCGCAGTGCATGCACTTACTAATATTTGAAATAAGTGTCATGTGCTGATTTTGAATAATAGGAACTCAAAATCAGCACATGCCATAAGTATCTGATAAGTACAATGAACATACACTGCTACAACTTGTGACGTCCAAAGTTTCCGTTTGGATCGAAGTTTTGATATCTTTTTAGATATATGCCAGATACTTGATAAAGTTGGCAATTCACAACCTTTTGGTCAGACTGGGTCAGGTAGTCAACAGCAGGTGAACAATATGCATTTTATTCATCATACGAATGCTAAAAAGTCGGTCTGACAAACTTAAGGTATTTTTAGGCGTACAAGTGACATAGTTAAAAGCAACACTGAAAATCATTGCCTTACAGATTACAGTGCATCTCACCACTGGTTTCGAATCCCAGTAGACTAATCGAGCTAATCAAGCAGATCCAAGAGTTAAAAAATTCATATTCCTTTTGAAGGTTGGTGTTTTTCTCTGGGTATCCTCTATCATTCTTAAACAGATCGCTTCGACAAGGATTGAATAATAATTTTGAAAAACAATAAAACCACTTAGGATTTTACATGAAATGAATGAAAAATCTATATAGATCTCATAGAGACTTTTGACTCGTCCAAAACAAATTCCCTTGTTACAGAAGGCCATGACACAACCGTTAAATCATTTAGCTCATCAAACATCTGGACCAGATATTTCTTTCAAAGCAAATTGACAGAAATGCTCGGAACAATGGAGAATTCTGGGGACTTAGCAAAGTTCAAGTACTTGCGAAAAATTTTGTATATAATTAATTATCAAATAGAAACAAATTAATTTGAATTTGATATTGAATCCTATTTGTGTGCAAAATCACCATAAAAAGTATTTCTTGAAAAACTCAAATATTTCTGTTGCTTATCAACTAAGTCCATTAAAGGCGGATAAAACGAAATGGATATTTCTACATCCGCATGATAAGATTTTAAAGAAGATTAATCAGTCGTGGTAGAGATTTTTATCAGATGTATGCGTGGTCCTCGCAACAAATTTCTACAAGTTGGTGCAGTGAAGTTATACACTTAACTTTATAACGCCATCGTCTACAGCTCCTTTTTAAGGAACACGCTGTTTAATATTTTTAGATTTTGTATTATTAAAACCAATGGTCATTTGGTCATTCCTGAAAGGATAAACTCGAGAACCTGTGTCATTAGCCGCCCGTTGGCAGAGTGAACGTCCAAAGTGCATGTATTGCATATTTCAGAGTATAGATAATTTATAGATAGGGATTTAAAGCAGACGGCAATTCGAAATAAAACTTTAAAAATGATGTAAACACCATTTAAATAAGTCCATCTTCTAACCTAAAAAATCTAAATGTACATTTAGACAAAATTTAAATGGCGACCGATCATACAAAAATACTGTTATAAGCAACAACAGGTTTTGTTACTTACAGAGGTGACTTCACATACAGGTGGTCACTTTTGTAGATTTTACTGTAGGGATGGTCACTTTGTAGATTTTACTGTAGGGATGGTCACTTTTGTAGATTTTACTGTAGAGGTGGTCACTTTTGTAGATTTTACTGTAGAGGTGGTCACTTTTGTAGATTTTACTGTAGAGGTGGTCACTTTTGTAGATTTTACTGTAGATGTGGTCACTTTTGTAGATTTTACTGTAGGGGTGGTCACTTTTGTAGATTTACTGTAGAGGTGGTCATTTTTGTAGAGGTGGTCACTTTTGTAGATTTTACTATAGATGTGGTCATTTTTGTAGATTTTACTGTAGATGTGGTCAATTTTGTAAGATTTTACTGTAGAGGTGGTCACTTTTGTAGAGGTGGTCACTTTTGTAGATTTTTACTGTAGAGGTGGTCACTTTTTGTAGAGGTGGTCATTTTGTAGATTTTTACTGTAGAGGTGGTCACTTTTGAGAGATTTTACTGTAGATGTGGTCAATTTTGTAGATTTTACTGTAGAGGTGGTACTTTTGTAGATTTTACTGTAGAGGTGGTCACTTTTGTAGAGGTGGTCACTTTTGTAGATTTTACTGTAGAGGTGGTCACTTTTTGTAGAGGTGGTCATTTTGTAGATTTTACTGTAGAGGTGGTCACTTTTGAAGATTTTACTGTAGATTTGGTCAATTAGTAGATTTTACTGTAGAGGTGGTCAATTTTGTAGATTTTACTGTAGGGGTGGTCACTTTGTAGAGGTGGTCACTTTTGTAGATTTTACTGTAGAGGGTGGTCACTTTTTGTAGAGGTGGTCACTTTTGTAGATTTTACTGTAGAGGTGGTCATTTTTGTAGAGGTGGTCACTTTGTAGATTTTACTATAGATGTGGTCATTTTTGTAGATTTTACTGTAGATGTGGTCAATTTTGTAGATTTTACTGTAGAGGTGGTCACTTTTGTAGAGGTGGTCACTTTTGTAGATTTTACTGTAGAGGTGGTCACTTTTTGTAGAGGTGGTCATTTTGTAGATTTTACTGTAGAGGTGGTCCACTTTGAAGATTTTACTGTAGATGTGGTCAATTTTGTAGATTTTACTGTAGAGGTGGTCACTTTTGTAGAGGTTGTCACTTTTGTAGATTTTACTGTAGAGGTGGTCACTTTTGTAGAGGTGGTCACTTTTGTAGATTTTACTGTAGAGGTGGTCACTTTTTGTAGAGGTGGTCTTTTGTAGATTTTACTGTAGAGGTGGTCACTTTTGAAGATTTTACTGGTAGATGTGGTCAATTTAGTAGATTTTACTGTAGAGGTGGTCAATTTTGTAGATTTTACTGTAGGGGTGGTCACTTTTGTAGAGGTGGTCACTTTTGTAGATTTTACTGTAGAGGTGGTCACTTTTGTAGAGGTGGTCACTTTTGTAGATTTTACTGTAGAGGTGGTCACTTTTGTAGATTTTACTGTAGAGGTGGTCACTTTTGTAGATTTTACTGTTGAGATGGTCACTTTTGCAGATTTTACTGTTGGCCATGCGTGGAGGTGATCGCTATAACAAAATTTTACTGCTTAGAGAGATGAGGTCATATTGAGGTGGTCACATCTGCAGATTTTGCTGTTTTACTGGACTTATATGCAGATAATTAGTTTGGGGAATTAGTATTTTATATTCTATAATTATTTATTTTTTGATGTTTTAGGAGCAGCCAGTACTACCAAAAAACGTAAGTACTTTAAATATTTTAGTCAATACCCATCTTTCATCTACTACAGGGAAGGGGGGAGTCTTAGTTGCAGCATGGTCTAAAGCACGCGCTTACGGATCACAAAGCCTCTAACCGCCTTGTTTCGAATCCCACATGAGCAGTACAGGTCCTAGCGTGAGAAAGATTGTGTCGGTTCGAAGGTCAGTGGTTTTCTCCGGCCACCCAAGTTCCCTCCACTATTCCAGAACCGACAATTAAAAATTCTTGATTGGTTCGTAAGACTCGATTACTCAAATCCTTCCTCGAGGCTTCAATTTGTCAGTTTACTTGCCGAATGTCTGTGGTTTTCTTCCTGCACATTAATTTTGTTTTCTCTACCATCTCATAACTGAACGATTGTTACTGTTAAGTGAAAGGCGTTAAACACCATTACTACTTAAAAAAGGGGACATTACTCTTGTAAGGTTGTGATATATAATTATTTGTATTTAGAACTTCTCTTAACTTCGTAAAAATTTTTTTTACGATTTACTTATATACTTTACACGCTAATATTTATGGTCACAGTTAACTAAAAGAATTTACCATCAAATGTTTACTACATATCAAAATTCTTAGATAGGAATGTGATTTTAATTTTTAACTAGGCGAAACTATAAGAATATATAACCATGACAACATGATAATACCTAGAGAATTACCCTATGAAATAAGAAAAAACATGTGACCTCACAAATAATAATAAGTTGATAATAACCAACTATTTCACAAATTATAGATCCTGTACTGAGCTGTAGTTGGTGTAACAGGAGGGAGAAAAAATGCAGGGTCGGGCCGGGGATCGAACCCGGGACCTCCCGCACTATAGGCGAGTGCTCTACCACTGAGCTACCCAGACCGTTACATTCCTCCCCTGTTATTCTTGAGTTTCCCATGATCCTATGGATATATTCTCACCCCAAATTCCCTCGGATGGACTTTATACGGCCGAATATATGTCAGTCCATCACTTCCGAGGGCCACCAAACTGTAACAGGAGGGAGAAAATGCAGGGTCGGACCGGGGATCGAACCCGGGACCTCCCGCACTATAGACGAGTGCTCTACCACTGAGCTACCCAGACCGCTACATTGGTCTTACTCGCCCTCTTTGTTCAGGACAGTGTTTATTCATGCCATTTTTTCATGTCTGTAGGATCAACCAAGTTTTTTATTTTACGTCGTCTTAAAACTATTCTCTCTCTCTCTCTCTCTCTCTCTCTCTCTCTCTCTCTCTCTCTCTCTCTCTCTCACACACACACACACACACACACACACACTATATTACTTCTGTCCCACATATCGTTTATTCTACATGTTCCACATAATAATAATAATAATAATAATAATATAATAATAATAATAATAATAATAATAATAATAATAAAGTCTTCAATTTTATTTCCAGCTGTAAAGATTGTAAAGTGCTACGCATGTTCCTGGACTGCTGGGAGAGGATATTCGTTTAACTGTTTGAACCAATCAGAATCCGAGCCGAGTTTCAAGTGTAATGGAACATGTAGAATAAACGATATGTGGGACAGAAGTAAGTGTAAATTGTGGTGCTATTTACATTTTTTTAAAGTAAGAACTCTGAAAAAAATAAAAAGGGGGAGGGGGTTACGACAGCCAGTTTAATGAGTGATACTCCATTACGTTTATAGAACGTTATAAGAATGTTATGGAAAACTTTTACTTCCGGATAAAGAAAAGCATACCGGGTCTCATTTTCATCCTCGGAAACGCAATAGACCGTTTTTGACCATGAGAAACCTTATAGAAAACTTTTACGCAGCTAATTTCCGGAATAATGTCGGGTTTACGACAAAAAATTGCAAAGTTTTATTTTCAGCAGTGTCATATACTAGTATTTATATTAGCATGTGTTATATTTGGCGCTCCCGAGTGTCTCAAACATTTAGCATGTATAAGTATTGGCGCTGTCATTGTTTCCCCCTTAGGAAGGTGAGCTAAAACTAATATTGAAGTGTATTAATATTGGAGTACCCCTTTTTTAATAAAAAATATAGATATCAAATTTTATCATTCAATACATTTTTTTAAAAAAATGTATTGGATAATAAAATTTAAAAAAGGTATATGACAGCAAAAACCAGCCATGCGCATTTACTGAAATATTTGATACGTTGTCCAGCCAATTACCATATATTAATCTGTTTCCTGACTATGTAAAATAAAAAAAAATCAGTTTCGTCGCAGTTTGTCCAATTTCTAGATAACCTTATTACTGCGGCACAGAAGTGACACGGAAAATATTTTTATGTCGCGTGCTTAACGCGATAGTTATTACGTTCTCACGTGAAATTAATTGCATGCTCACGTAAAAGTTATCGCGTGCTCACGTGGTTTGTACATATCATTTTTAATTTTTATTTAACTCTACTTTCAGAGACCGGGGAGTTAAAATCAATCTACAGAGGTTGTGGATACAAAGAGAAAGGCTCCGAATGTGTACCGGACTATACGAATGTCAATTGCGAAACGCGCTGTGACACCGACAAATGCAAT